>SJYC01007346.1:0-84509 GCA_006408675.1 Madoqua kirkii | reverse complement strand
CGGCAAAGTAATGTCTCTGCTTTTGAATATACTATCTAGGTTGGTCATAACTTTTCTTCCAAGGAGTAAGCGTCTTCTAATTTCATGGCTGCAGTCACCATCTGCAGTGATTTTGGAGCCCCCCCAAAATAAAGTCTGACACTGTTTCCACTGTTTCCCCATCTATTTCCCATGAAGTGATGGGACTGGATGCCATGATCTTAGTTTTCTGAATGTTGAGCTTTAAGCCAACTTTTTCACTCTCCTCTTTCACTTTCATCAAGAGGCTTTTTAGTTCCTCTTCACTTTCTGCCATAAGGTGGTGTCATCTGCATATCTGAGGTTATTGATATTTCTCCCGGCAGTTTTGATTCCAGCTTGTGTTTCTTCCAGTCCGGCGTTTCTCATGATGTACTCTGTATATAAGTGAAATAAGCAGGGTGACAATATACAGGCTTGACGGACTCCTTTTCCTATTTGGAACCAGTCTGTTGTTCCATGTCCAGTTCTAAGTGTTGCTTCCTGACCTGTATACAGATTTCTCAAGAGGCTAGTTAGGTGGTCTGGTATTCCCATCTCTTTCGGAATCTCTGATGAAGAAACTCAGGCTTTAAGAAATGGAGTTGCTTGCTCTGCTGACTTCAGTCTCCAGGGCGTTCCGGGATTTTTAGCTAGCTCGTCCCACCACAGAGCCCTCGCTCCATCCGCCGAACTCTGGGGTCCCTGGGGAACCTCCTTCTCTCATTGGTCCTTTATTGTCCTAGGATCACGCATCTTTCAGCTTAAACAAACAAACAAACAAAAATACTCCCCAGCCCGCCACTAGTTACAGGAAAGAGCTGCAATTGAGGTTCTCATCCCATCACTTCCTCGCGAGCCACCTGGGAAGGCTGACTCCGGCACTTCTGCCCTCCCCGCTTCCTCTCTTGTCTAGGCACAAGTAGGGTGTGTCTGTTGTTCTATTCATGTATGTGAATATATAATGGATTCACCCGGTACAGAGTTCAAAAGGGCAGGCCGTAAACTGTAACAGTCTGTAGTCTTTTCTGGAGGCAGCCACTGTTACCAGTTTCTTGTGTATCCTCCCAGAGATATTGGCAGGATTTATAAACAAATATGTATATGTCTGTGTGTATACTGTGTATACATTGTATGTCTTACACATGCCTGTAGTGTACTATATCTGTATTCCGCTCCCCAGCCCCTTTTTAAATTTATTTGGCTGTGCTGGGTCTTAGTTGTGGCATCTGGGATTTACTTCCCTGACCAGGGATCCAGTACAGGCCCCCTGCATTGGGAGCTCTGACTCTTAACCACTGGACTACCAGGGAAGTCCCTTAAAAAAGAAACAGGAAGAAACTTAGCGCTGCCTATTGGCACATGGGCAGTGTCAGCCCTTAGAGAGCGACCTGACCTGAGCACAGCACGATGTCCTCAGCGTGGCGGGACTGAGGTCCAGCGGGCTCCTGAGGATGGCCCTCAAGGTTGTTTCCATTTTGCTCTCACGGGCGGTGCTGCTTATTTGTATATCATTTCTCACTTGCCGGAATGGCCCTGTATAATAAAATTATAGAATTGAAGTCTAGGTCAGAAACGCAAAAGACCATGATTTAAAAAAAATTTTTTTTTTTTTTTTAGATTATACAAAACAGATCACTCAAGTGAAAACTGTATCACCCTGTGTTTTTAGAGAAGTCTCACTGCCATCCTGGTCCGTTCCCCTCTGTTCCCCTCTCATGGAATCAGCAGATGTGAACATGTACATATGTGATTGTATTTGTCTGCTGCCTGCTTACACATAATAGGTAGCTTTCTCTGTATGCTATTCGCCCCTTGCATGTCCATCCTGAAATGTCAGAGAGAACCATTCTCAAGATAACGTGTGTGTGAGAATCAGTCAGTTCAGTCGTTCAGTTGTGCCTGATTCTTTGCGACCCCGTGGACTGCAGCACACCAGGCCTCCTTGTCCATCACCAACTCCAGGAGTTTACTAAAACTCATGTCCATTGAGTTGGTGATGCCATCCAACCATCTCATCCTCTGTCGTCCCCTTCTCTTCCTGCTTTCAGTCTTTCCCAGTATCAGGGTCTTTTCAGATGAGTCAGTTCTTCACATCAGGTGGAGTTTCAGCTTCAGCATCAGTCCTTCCAGTGAACATTCAGGACTGATTTCCTTTAGGATGGACTGGTTGTGTCTGTGTGTATATGCACGCTTAGTTGCTCAGTTGTGTCTGACTGTTTGTGTCCCCATGGACTGTAACCCTCCAGGCTCCTTTGTCCCTGAGATTCTCCAGGCAAGAATACTAAGTGGGTTGCCATTCCCTTCTTCAGGGGATCTTCCTAAGCTCTCACATGATGCAACTGAAGAATTAAAGATCCCACAAGTCACAACTAAGACCAGGCAGAGCCAGAAAGAAAAAGATATTATGGAAAACATAACATGTTACGAACATTTTGACCAACCCAATACTAAAGTTAAACCCCGAAACAAATAGTCCCCAGTGAAGATTTTGACCTGGGATTGACTGCGGTCAGCCCGGTGCCCTGGGGCGGGCGGGTGCTCAGACGCAACCTCTCCAGCCAGTGTCTCCAAGGACTCACCCCGCCCTCCAGGGTGCCAGGTGCAGACTCAGCACTCGTCAGCACGCCCTCCCTCGATTGCCAGGACGGTCCTCAGGCCCTCCTGTCCCTCCCAGCACCAATGCCCTGCTTGCTGTATGACTTGAGATCCCCTGCCTGAGCTCTCTGAGCCGCCAGCTTTCTCCTCCCAGGGAGCCCCTGGGGGCTCTCCTTTGCCTCTCCCGGGGTTTTCTGGGGCTCCCGTCTGGTCGGGCCCTGCCTTTGCCCCTTGTTCTCTTTCTGCCTTGTCTGGTTCGTCCAAAACACGTTCATCCACCAGTCAGAACTTGTTCTCCTTTTTGTGTGGTAACCAGTCTTTAAATTGCAGCAGGATCAGCATACAGTGAATTGCACACGGAGTAAGTGTCGGTTTGATGATTTTTTTTTTTTTTTTTTGCTGCACCACAGGGCATGGGGGATCTTAGTTCCCCAACCAGGGATTGAGACCCGAGACCCCTGCAGTGAAAGTGTGGATTCTTAACCAGTGGACCACAAGGAAGTCCCAGATTGATGATTTTTCAAATTCATTAAAGTGTATGTACATCTATGTAACCATCACTTAAGTCAAGATACAGAATATTACCGTCTCCCTGAAAGGATCCGTCATACCCTCTGCCGGTTAGCGTCTTCCACCCTGAGGTATCCACTGTTCTAACCTTTGGCCCCGTGGATTCGTTTTGCCTGTTCTTGAGCTTCATGTAAGTGGACTGGTTCAGGCTTCTTTGGGTTGAGTCTCTGGTGTTTTTCACTCAACATAATGTCTCTGAGGTCCATGTAAATTGTTGCAGAATCAGTAGCTGCTGTCTTTGTATGAATAGGCCACAAGTTGCTCATCCAGTCATCCACCGGTGGAGCTCTGAATTATTTCTTTAGAGCCTTTATGAGTAAAGCTGTTACGATAATCTTAAAGGTTCTTTATTTGTGGCTGAGCTGGATCTTCCTTGCTGCCCGGGCTTTCTTCCAGTTGCCCTGAGTGGGGACTACTCTCCAGCTTCCTGCAATGGATTCTTTGGCTGTAGAGCTCCGGGGCGTGCAGGCTTCAGTAGCTGTGGCCCAGGGGCTCAGTGGTTCCAGCCCACACCCCAGAGCCAGGCCCGGTAGCTGTGGTGCATGGGCTTATTTGCCCCCGAGTGTGTGGAATCTTTCCCGATCAGGACTGAACCCGTGACTGCTGCATTGGCGGAGGATTCTTTACCACTGAGCCACGAGGGAAGCCCGTCATGATAATTTGTATACAAGTTTTCTTGTATACATCAGGTCCTCATTTGTCTCAGGTAGGTTTCTTATATGTTTGTACTTTTTTCTCAGACCTGGGTGGAAGTGGAATTGCTGAGTCACAGGGTAGAGGTATGGGCTTCGCGGGTGGCTCAGTGGTAAGGGGTCTGCCTGCCAGTGCAGGAGACGCAGGAGATGTGGGTTTGACCCCGGGTCAGGAAGATCCCCTGGAGGAGGAAATGGCAACCCACTCCAGTATTCTTGCCTGGAAAATTCCACGGACAGAAGAGCCTGGTGGGCGACAATCCATGGGGTCGCAGAGTCGGACACAACTCAGTTTACATGCGCGTTTGTGTACACACGTACACACACATACCTACACACACGGTAGATGTATGTTCAACTGTTTAGAAGCTGCCAGGTAGTTTTCCAGTGTAATTACGCCGTGTACACTCCTCACCACCAGCGCGCGAGAGTTCCAGGAGCTCTGCCAGCACTTACTATTGTCAGTCTTTTTTTTTTTTCCGTTATGACGGGTGTATAGGGGCCTCTTGCTGTGCTCTTTAATTTTCGTTTCTCTGATAAGGAATGTTGGGCACATTTTCATATATTGGCTCTTTTGTGCAGTTTGTCGAAGTCTTTTTCTCAGCCCGGTGCCCTGGGGCGGGCGGGTGCTCAGACGCAACCTCTCCAGCCAGTGTCTCCAAGGACTCACCCCGCCCTCCAGGGTGCCAGGTGCAGACTCAGCACTCGTCAGCACGCCCTCCCTCGATTGCCAGGACGGTCCTCAGGCCCTCCTGTCCCTCCCAGCACCAATGCCCTGCTTGCTGTATGACTTGAGATCCCCTGCCTGAGCTCTCTGAGCCGCCAGCTTTCTCCTCCCAGGGAGCCCCTGGGGGCTCTCCTTTGCCTCTCCCGGGGTTTTCTGGGGCTCCCGTCTGGTCGGGCCCTGCCTTTGCCCCTTGTTCTCTTTCTGCCTTGTCTGGTTCGTCCAAAACACGTTCATCCACCAGTCAGAACTTGTTCTCCTTTTTGTGTGGTAACCAGTCTTTAAATTGCAGCAGGATCAGCATACAGTGAATTGCACACGGAGTAAGTGTCGGTTTGATGATTTTTTTTTTTTTTTTTGCTGCACCACAGGGCATGGGGGATCTTAGTTCCCCAACCAGGGATTGAGACCCGAGACCCCTGCAGTGAAAGTGTGGATTCTTAACCAGTGGACCACAAGGAAGTCCCAGATTGATGATTTTTCAAATTCATTAAAGTGTATGTACATCTATGTAACCATCACTTAAGTCAAGATACAGAATATTACCGTCTCCCTGAAAGGATCCGTCATACCCTCTGCCGGTTAGCGTCTTCCACCCTGAGGTATCCACTGTTCTAACCTTTGGCCCCGTGGATTCGTTTTGCCTGTTCTTGAGCTTCATGTAAGTGGACTGGTTCAGGCTTCTTTGGGTTGAGTCTCTGGTGTTTTTCACTCAACATAATGTCTCTGAGGTCCATGTAAATTGTTGCAGAATCAGTAGCTGCTGTCTTTGTATGAATAGGCCACAAGTTGCTCATCCAGTCATCCACCGGTGGAGCTCTGAATTATTTCTTTAGAGCCTTTATGAGTAAAGCTGTTACGATAATCTTAAAGGTTCTTTATTTGTGGCTGAGCTGGATCTTCCTTGCTGCCCGGGCTTTCTTCCAGTTGCCCTGAGTGGGGACTACTCTCCAGCTTCCTGCAATGGATTCTTTGGCTGTAGAGCTCCGGGGCGTGCAGGCTTCAGTAGCTGTGGCCCAGGGGCTCAGTGGTTCCAGCCCACACCCCAGAGCCAGGCCCGGTAGCTGTGGTGCATGGGCTTATTTGCCCCCGAGTGTGTGGAATCTTTCCCGATCAGGACTGAACCCGTGACTGCTGCATTGGCGGAGGATTCTTTACCACTGAGCCACGAGGGAAGCCCGTCATGATAATTTGTATACAAGTTTTCTTGTATACATCAGGTCCTCATTTGTCTCAGGTAGGTTTCTTATATGTTTGTACTTTTTTCTCAGACCTGGGTGGAAGTGGAATTGCTGAGTCACAGGGTAGAGGTATGGGCTTCGCGGGTGGCTCAGTGGTAAGGGGTCTGCCTGCCAGTGCAGGAGACGCAGGAGATGTGGGTTTGACCCCGGGTCAGGAAGATCCCCTGGAGGAGGAAATGGCAACCCACTCCAGTATTCTTGCCTGGAAAATTCCACGGACAGAAGAGCCTGGTGGGCGACAATCCATGGGGTCGCAGAGTCGGACACAACTCAGTTTACATGCGCGTTTGTGTACACACGTACACACACATACCTACACACACGGTAGATGTATGTTCAACTGTTTAGAAGCTGCCAGGTAGTTTTCCAGTGTAATTACGCCGTGTACACTCCTCACCACCAGCGCGCGAGAGTTCCAGGAGCTCTGCCAGCACTTACTATTGTCAGTCTTTTTTTTTTTTCCGTTATGACGGGTGTATAGGGGCCTCTTGCTGTGCTCTTTAATTTTCGTTTCTCTGATAAGGAATGTTGGGCACATTTTCATATATTGGCTCTTTTGTGCAGTTTGTCGAAGTCTTTTTCTCATTCTTTTTTTTTATTGTGTTGTTCATCTTTTGCTGATATGAAGTTCTTGAAATATCCTGGATATGAGTTCTCTGTCAGAATCTATGAATATTTTCTTCTTTTGCTTTTTTCCTTTTTTTTTCCCCTTCTTTGGTGTGAAGAAAAGAAGCGAAGGTGGTGAGGAGAGGGCCTCTTGGGGAGGGGGACTGATTAGGGTGGTCAAGGAAGGCTCTGAGAAGAGGTAACATCTTGTTGGACCTTTTTTGGGGGTGCTGCACTGCATGGTTTTCGGGCTGTCAGTCCCCCAAGCGGGATTAAAAGCCCACAGCTGTGAGAGCAGAGTCCTGAGCACTGGACGGTCAGGGAATTCCCTGGACTTTTTTTGTGTGTGCAATTTTATGACACATTTGGTGTCCTTTTCTCCTCCTTAACCTCATATAGCAAGCATTTTCTCCCATTACACGTTTTTTATAAGAACGTGGTTTTTAGACCTGTATAATGTTTCATCACATGGGTGTACCCTGCTGTCTTTAACCGGTTTGCTGTTGTTGGGCCTTCTTTAGGAAGCTTCTAGGCTTCATGTTGCTCTTTTTCTACAGCCCTCCTTAGTTCCTCAGGGCCAGTGCACAGAGGTGGGCTCCGAGGAAAATTCACAGCGGCTGCGGCTTCTCTCCAGCTCTTTGGGGGTCTTTTGGCTCCTTCTCGAGGACTCCTGCTCAGCCTTTTAATCCCTGAAGCCCTTCTCTTTCCAGGCTTTCACTGCTTTTTTTCATCTTCAACGGTTGCTGCCAGCAAGGCCGAGGGGCTTAAAGAGTTCCCTGCCTGGGGTGGGGACCTGGCAGCCGGTGAGCGCTGGCAGGCCCTGATCCATCTCTGGAGGCTTCCCAGGGAGCAGGTGGGGGTGGCTATGGGAGGCCTCCTCCTGTGCCCATTCTCCTGCAGATGCCCTCTGATTATCCCGAGTGGCAGAGCCCTGCCCAGGCACACCTGGGCGTGATGATGACTCACCAGCCCGAGAGTGACTCGGCTTTTCACGGTATCACCCTTGAGGGCAGAGATAAGTCCCGTCCCCCACGCCCGAGCTGAGTCTGCAGTGTGGGTAGAAGGCTGCAGCTCCACTCGGAGCTCAGAAGAGATGGTGCCAATGTGTGTGAGAAGCCAGGGTCCTGCCGGGGCGTTTCCACTTGTCCCCACGCCTGGCTGAGCCTGGTAGGATTAGTTGTTCTTGTGGCTTCTACAGGGACGCCCTTTATCCTGGGAGTGGCAGCGGGCTCCCCATCTTCTGAGACTTTGGGCAAGTTCCTCAGTGGCCTCGGCTTCTTTCTCGCAAGTGGGGGTGGTGGTGACTCTTGCTCTGTGGGGTTCAGTCGTGCCCAGCATGTCTGTGCCCAGCATGTCTGTGCCCAGCAAGAATGCACAGTTGCAGGCCCCCCAGGATTCAGAGGTAAATGACTGCCGTGTGGTGCCCAGTGATGGGGACAGACTGCAAGTAAAGAGGGTGGTGGGAAGGGAGGCCCCAGGCTGTGCTAAGGGCTCCTCCACTGGAGTGACCTGAGAGATGGGCAGGGACCCTGCACCAATCAGTGCCTCCCCTTCTGGGGCCGTCCCTCAGAGGCCCCCTGTCGGTGAGACCCCAGAACTGCAGGTGTTCCAGGTGGGCAGGGTCTCGAGGAGCCATCCCGTCCAGCCTCCGGACCATCTGCAATGCTGCCATTTCCTGCTGCTCACCGCTTTACAGTCCTTCTAACAACTGTCTGTAAGAGCGCGCCGTGCACCACGCACCCTGGACGTGGTGGGAAAGAGACAGCCTGGGTCTTGACCCCTGGGAGTGTATCCTTCTAGTGGGGCTCAGCAGTCAGCGAGCAAGAGCGAGCCATGGTGATCGTCACGGCGCCAAGCATGCAAAGAGAAGGGAGCAAGGCGATGAGGGGGGCCTGGACGTGGCGGGTGTGGCTTATGTGCTGGTCCAGGAGAACCTCGCGGTCCAGTGCTGCTTACCAGCAAGAGCGTGTCAGGACTTCCCTGGTGGTCCAGTGGTTAGAGCTTCCACCGCATGGGGGGCATGATTCAGTCTCTGCTTACGCACTTAAGGTCCTGCATGCCACATGGCATGGCCAACGAAAGAAAAGAACAGAAAAAAAACCAACAGGGTGGCAACATGTGAAGATCCTAGAAGGGAGTGTGAACTTTATTCCAGGTGCAGTGGGAAGTCCCTGGAGGTTGCGTGGATGGAACCTTTATGAGCTTCCCTTCAGCAAGACCCAGACTGACCCAGGCTCAGGAGCAGGTGGCTGAGCCTGGAGGAGGAGGCGCAGGAGGAGGTCTTCGCCAGCCCTGCCCCCCACCTCGCTGCGCCTGTCCCCTCTTGCTTGGAAAGACATCCCGGTTGGGTTTGAGGCTGGGTTGGGTTTGAGGCTGCGAGAAGCCAAAGCCTCTGCCAGTTTCTAGAGACTCAGGGCAAGTGGGTCAGTCACTCCTCAGTGGCTGTGCGGGGCTGGGTGGACATGTTATGCAAATGAACTAGAAGCTGGTCTTATTTGGAGTAGGAACCCAAGGGTAGGGGTGCCCTGACAGCAGGAAGCTCACCCAGGAGCCACAGGAAGTCAGCTTCCCACACCCAGGGCTCTGGGCTGGCGGGAGAGTGCAACGTCAGGCCACACTATGTGAGCGGTGGTAGGTTCTTCGATCCAGAACCACAGGTCTCTTCGCTCTGTCCTTTTGTCTTTGCCCCCAGGATCCTATCAACAGTGATGGGTGGGGGGTGGTGCCAGTGGGTGATACTGAACCTCTTAATTATGTTATATCCATAAAATGGTAAAAAGGTGGACTGTGTGGCTGTTAAATGATTCCATGATTGTAAATTTATTGGCGTGGAGAGTTGTTCACAGGACATGGTTAAATAAAAGCAACTGGCTTACAAAAAAAGTAAGCAGAAAATCACATTGTTATCAATACATGGAGTCACATTTAAATATCGTGGGATGAAAAGCAAATATTAAATGGGTGGTAGGACTGAGGTGGCTCATACTTTGCGTCTTGACAGCTTTATTGCGACGTAACTGACACGTGATCAGCTTTACATAAGCAAAGGGGGCAGCTTGATACGTTTTGATGTATGCACACCTGTGAAACAATCACCTTACATATGTGTGCGTGTATGTATCTGTGTGCATATATATGCATCTGTGCATATATGTATTGTGGTCATGCCACACATCTTGTGGGATCTTAGTTCCCCGGCCAGGGATAGAACCAGGCCCTCAGCAGGGAATGCGTGGAGCCCTAACCCTGGACCACCAGGGAGTTCCCAGGAAAGCACTGAACTGGCCGAACCGAGAGGGACAAGGTTCAGTGCCCACCTCCAGAAGGCTGGGCCGCGGCAGGCAGGCCTGCCTGGAACCTTGAGGGGGAGGGCTGGAGATCCGGTGGGCTTCGGGTCCCTTGTTCCCGGGCCAGCTTCTCAGGGGCCCGGCCCTTTCCTGGGACTTGGCGGGGAGAGGGCGGAGGAGGCCCAGGGCTGAGCCTGAGTCCGCTTGCTCTTCCCCAGGCGGCCTCTGCAACCTGTGCGCCGACAGGGCCAACAGGGAATACATCCTGCAGGCGGGGGGCATCCCGCTCATTGTCAACTGCCTGTCCAGCCCCAGCGAGGAGACCGTGCTGTCCGCCGTGACTGCGCTCATGGGCCTGGGTGCGCCCGGTGCGCGCCGCCACCCCGAGCTGACGGCCCGGCCCGTGGTCCAGTGCATGCTGCGCTTCTCCCTGTCAGCCAGCGCCCGGCTCCGAAACCTGGCCCAGATCTTCCTGGAAGACTTCTGCTCCCCCAGCCAGGTGGCCGAGGCCCGCAGCTGGCAAGCGGACGCCGCCCTGGGGATCCCCCTGCCGAGGACGGAGGCCCCACAGCAGCCCTGACCCGCTGCCCGCCGGGCGAGACTGAAACCCTGGTGGGGCTCAGGGAGAGGCGGCGGCGGGGCCTGTCTCCGCTAACAGCGCGCTCGGCCCTTTTCACGGTGCGTTTCTCGGCATGGCAGGTATTTGCACTGTGCTGAAAGGCCCCAGACGAGTGAGGAAGCCAGGCTTTGAGACGAGTGGATGGGGAGTTGACGATGCTGCCGTTTTCACGGGCCACTGCTCTCAACCCCGTTGAGAGGCCCTGTGCTGGCCCGCCCCGCCGGGTCTCACCCTGGCGGAGGGAGCAGCGAGGTCCCTGGCCTCGGAGGCTTCTCAGAAGGTGTTTCTCCTGAGGAACAGCTGGGCCTGGAGCTTAGGAGAATCGCCTGAGCTTAGGGAAGGAAGCGTCCTCCCCTAACAGAGGTGTCCGGAGTCATTTTGAGACGCAGAAATGAGAAGCCTTGCTGTTCACAGTACATCGCGGCTCCAGGGAGCCGAGGGCGGTGTCGTGCCCCCGTCTTTGGAGGCTGGGTACCTGCCCCACAAGCTCTCCAGGCCGGGCGTTCGGCCTGGCGAATGCTGGCCCTGAGAACTCTCTAGCTTAACTGTTGACTCGCACAGACCTGTCAGCCAGACACCACGGAAGGGCGCCCCAAAGACCAGAGTGTGCCTCGTGCTGTTGAGAGTCCAGCCCAGTGACTGTTACCGCGGCCATGAGGGACACGTCAGAGGACAGGCACGGACTCCCAGAGCGGTGTCTCCTCCCCTCCCCACCCCGCGGGCCCTGCTTGGAAGCCCTGGCCCGCCTTCTCTGCCATCAGGGTTAGTGAGGGGGTTGCTGTGCCTGGAAGCCCCTCTGGGGCTCAGGTGGGCCTCAGGGATGCAAGTAAGAGGGCTGCTGAAGGGAGAGGGGACCAGATGCTGACATACAGTGCAGGGCTCAGCGCCCAGAGTGCACCGCTCAGCGTGGGGGAAGGGGTGTGGGCCCCTGTGGAAAGCTGGGGTTCAGGAGCAGGGGAAGGTCCTGGCCCCGCTTAAGCTTGACCTCTTACATGACCAAGGAAAGGCGGCTTCGAGAGGAACGGTGTCCAGGTGGACCTGGAGGTGGGCGGATTATGGGACTAAGGAGCCCAGAGGGAGGGAGGGGAAGGCCTCCTCGTAGGCCTGTATTCTCACTGCCCTCCGGAGGGTCCTGGCCCTCCCCTTTCCCAAATAAAAGGTCTTAAGACAGCAGTGAGCCAAAGTGTTTTATTTAAAAGGTGCATGTTCTCCCACTGCATTTCTGGCCAGCACGGTGCTGAGGGGTCACCGCCGCCAGGCTGCATGGGGACCCGGTTCTGCCCGGCTTCCCTGCCCGTCTGCCTCGCCCTCCTCCAGCTGCTGTCCACGACCTCATTGCTGGGGCAGCTCCAGGTCGCCGGGGTCCAGCGGCAGGGCTCTCCGCTTGCTGTCTATAATCTGCCTCCAGTTGTCGCTCCAGGAGTGCAGCCTTCTCCGAGGCGGGGGCAGGGCCAGGTGCTGGTTGTGGCAGCAGGTGAACAGGATGTGCTCCCAGCTGGGGGTCAGAATGCTGGCCCTGAGAACTCTCTAGCTTAACTGTTGACTCGCACAGACCTGTCAGCCAGACACCACGGAAGGGCGCCCCAAAGACCAGAGTGTGCCTCGTGCTGTTGAGAGTCCAGCCCAGTGACTGTTACCGCGGCCATGAGGGACACGTCAGAGGACAGGCACGGACTCCCAGAGCGGTGTCTCCTCCCCTCCCCACCCCGCGGGCCCTGCTTGGAAGCCCTGGCCCGCCTTCTCTGCCATCAGGGTTAGTGAGGGGGTTGCTGTGCCTGGAAGCCCCTCTGGGGCTCAGGTGGGCCTCAGGGATGCAAGTAAGAGGGCTGCTGAAGGGAGAGGGGACCAGATGCTGACATACAGTGCAGGGCTCAGCGCCCAGAGTGCACCGCTCAGCGTGGGGGAAGGGGTGTGGGCCCCTGTGGAAAGCTGGGGTTCAGGAGCAGGGGAAGGTCCTGGCCCCGCTTAAGCTTGACCTCTTACATGACCAAGGAAAGGCGGCTTCGAGAGGAACGGTGTCCAGGTGGACCTGGAGGTGGGCGGATTATGGGACTAAGGAGCCCAGAGGGAGGGAGGGGAAGGCCTCCTCGTAGGCCTGTATTCTCACTGCCCTCCGGAGGGTCCTGGCCCTCCCCTTTCCCAAATAAAAGGTCTTAAGACAGCAGTGAGCCAAAGTGTTTTATTTAAAAGGTGCATGTTCTCCCACTGCATTTCTGGCCAGCACGGTGCTGAGGGGTCACCGCCGCCAGGCTGCATGGGGACCCGGTTCTGCCCGGCTTCCCTGCCCGTCTGCCTCGCCCTCCTCCAGCTGCTGTCCACGACCTCATTGCTGGGGCAGCTCCAGGTCGCCGGGGTCCAGCGGCAGGGCTCTCCGCTTGCTGTCTATAATCTGCCTCCAGTTGTCGCTCCAGGAGTGCAGCCTTCTCCGAGGCGGGGGCAGGGCCAGGTGCTGGTTGTGGCAGCAGGTGACAGGATGTGCTCCCAGCTGGGGGTCTCCTCTTGGCCTGGGAGGGGAGACAGGGAACCCGCAGTCCCTAATCTGGTTATCTGTACTCCCTCCCCCTAATCCCACCAGGCCAGATGCCTGGAGGCTGCTAAGGAGAAAGGCTCCCCACCTTGAATGACCTCCTTGTCATCAATGAGTAGGTCACCCAAGATCACGGTCTTGTCTCTCGTCAAGATAATACGCTCCACAAACTCGGGTCCCAGGTGATTCTCCACCCAGCGGTACTGTGAGGTGGGCACAGGGTCAGTAGGGCAAGATGGGCCCCTGAACTCAGGGCCAGTAGGTGTGAGGGAGGGTCTACAGCTTGTGAGACACACCCCCTCAACCCTCTCTGTTTCTGCTGGTGTGGCTGGGCCATACAGCATGTGGGATCTCAGTTGCCAGACCAGGGACTGAACCCGTTCCCCCGTTGCATTGAGAGCAGAGTCTTAACCTCTGGACTGCCAGGGGAGTCCCCCGATGGTTTCTTTCAACAGATCAGAACTTAGGAAGCTAAGTTTGCCTGTGGAGTGCTGGGGCAGCCGCACCTTCTCGGACACACAGTGGTCGTACTTCATCAGAGGACTGGTGCAGATGAAGACCTGGGTGCTGCCGGGGTGGGGGGGGGGGGCACGAACCACACACCTCCCCGGCACACATACAGCGAGGACGCAAAGGTGAGGTTCCTGGGGGGCTTTGGTCCCCAAATCAGAGTCCCGGGTGGAGGATTTTGTTTAGCAGTAAGGAAACCCCCAACCCCCAGACTGTCTAGTCCCAAGTGAAGTGTGGATTCTGAAGTAAGAGCTTTGTTCATTTTAAACAGGAAGGTGACTGGACATGGAGCAGAGACAGTCCTGACCCAGGGGAGAGGCTCCCCGTCCCCGGATGTCCTGTGGGGTCGGGGGTCCCCGCTCCCCTCGCGCCGCACCCCTCCCATCCGCCCGCTCCCTACCGCCAGGTCGGGGCGCAGCGCTCGGTACTGCTCACGCGCGAGGAAGCCGCGGCGCTCCTCCAGCGGCACGTGCGGCTCCCCGGGGAACCGCTGGAGGAAGCCCCGCAGCAGGCCGCCCTCGAAGTCCGCCAGCACGCCGTCCATGTCCACCAGCACCCGCACTGGCCGCGTGCGCCCCGCCGGCGTCCCCATCGCCAGCACCTCGAGGCAGGGGACCCAGGGGAGACGCGGAACCGGCCCGGGAGCGCGCGGAGCCGGGCGCGGGAACGGCCGCTTCCGGAGCGGAGGCGGGCGGAGCCGGGCCGGGCAGATTTGCATGGGCGCCCGGTGCCCCGCCCGCCCCCCGGAGCCCCAGGCCTTCCCCAGCGCCCGACCGGGCGTGGCGGTGCCCGTGCCACGCGTCTGGTCCGAGGGTGCGCCTGCGTGGATATCAGCCGCCCTCCGCTCCAGCAGACGCCCTCGCTCACCCCAACCGTTACTGGGCCAGACCTTCCGGGGGTCCCCTGGACTGTCCTGAATACTGGGGAGCATGGGCCGGCTCCGGCTTTCTCAGAACCCGCACCTGCTCACCCCGCTTGTGGGGATAGGAGGAAAGCTTCCTCCTCCTGAGTCGAGGCAGCACCAACCCAAGACCCGAACCTCGGGGGCTCCCAGTAGCTGAAGTGAGCGAATCTGAAGACCACAGCTCCTCAGGGATGGTTCACAAACCAGAGTTGGCTTGAAATGTGGGAGCGACTATTGCAAACCTCCTGTTCTACCTGGAAGAGGCGGTTTTCCACCAGGCTCAGGTAATGGGGACCGTCCTTTCTGTGGAGTTGATTTTTCTCTAGAATCCTCCTCAGTTATATACTCCTCTGAGAAAATGCTGGGCACTGCTGACTTGTTGACACTCGATCTTTTTGTAGGTTTCATGTAATTTTATTTCCTGAATACATGTAAATATGCTGCGCTTACTCAGTCGAGTCCAACTCTGTGACCCCATGGGCTGTAGCCCGCAAGGCTCTTTTGTCCATGGGGTTTTCTGGGCAAGAATACTGGAGTGAGTTGCTATGCCCTCCTCCAGGACACCTTCCCAAGCCAGGATCAAACCCAGGTCTCCGGCATTGCAGGCGGATTCTTTACCGTCTGAGCCACCGGGAAGCTCACATGTAAATATATTCACTACAAACTAGATTCAGATTTGAGTGACTGACCCATCTTCTTCCACCTGAACACCCCTCCCCTTCCTGATGCTTCTCTGGTCCATTGGGTTCTGAACACCCCAGTACTTCTAAATGGAACAGAAGCATCAGGAAGGGAAGCCTGGTGGTCTCATTTTAAAACGCTTAAGAAGTAGACTGCTGCTGCTGCTGCTAAGTCGCTCAGTCGTCTCCGACTCTTCGCGACCCCACGGACTGCAGCCCACCAGGCTCCTCCGTCCATGGGATTTTCCAGGCAGGAGTACTGGAGTGGGCTGCCACTGCCTTCTCCGAAGAAGTAGATGAGGTATTAGCAATAAATACCAGGCCACTTAAGTCACGTAACTGTAAAAAGTCGAGACTGTCATCAAAAGGCTGACTCTTCTGCCATCATCATTTTAAGTTCAACTTCACTTTCTAAACCATAAGCTTTCTAAGGGGAAAACTTCAACACCCTTAGCAAACATGTTTATGAAGAATTAAAAAAATCTGTTACAGTACCAAGATGACTGGCAGAACTCCTTCACACTTTCGGCCTAGGCACTTACCTCCACAGCACAGAGAACTGAAGCCAAGTCACAGTTATGACACGAATCAAGGAGCTGTCTTCCCAGGTCTGTCTAGTTACTGAGAGAAGGGCGCAGGTTTCCTGCCTCTCTAGTTGTAACAGAAACCTTAACTCAGGTTATTTGTAGGATTAATCTGTTTTAGTGAAATTGGAAAAATTGTATAGCACAGCTGCCCGTTTTGCAAAATAATAAGGAAGAAAAACAACACCCCACAACCTATGATTACCCTTTTTCTTCCCAAAGAGATGCTCATTAAGTCAAATGAGCTGGAGGTTACACACCAGGCTTAAATAATTTCAACCACGGTAGGGGGGTGGTTAAAGGTGATCTGTTTCAAAATCTTTTTTTTTTTTTTTAACTTTTTGGGCAAGCCCTTAAGATCTTTGTTCCCCAACCAGTGCCCCTTTGAAAGCATGGAGTCTTAGCTACTGGGCCACCAAGGAAGTACCCAAGTCTTAAAGTTAGGTATCGAGCTTCCAAATGACAGGCCCAAGGAACGCTGCTGATTAGCAGCACAGGTACACCGAAAAAGCCATCGGACAGTGCCCGGTGTGGACGTTTGATACCTCCATCTGGAACTTTCTCCCTAGAACCCAGTGTGCTTTCTCCCATCTCCTCTATCACTTGACAGGACTCAGATGACCTTGTCCCCTTCTGGCTACATGACCCTTCTTTTCTTTGGAACCCTCTTTGATCACCCACCATCAAGAGGCATCCTGTAGGCATAAGAGAACTTAAAATGTTAATGTTATCACCCAGCAAAGGAGGATAAGTGTCCAAAGCGTACTGGCTAGTAACTGTTCTGGAAGCCAGGTATCTGTATCACTCCTTTCACTACCAGATGTCAGTTAATCTTCATTTTGGCATTCTGCACTCATGCTGACTTTAAACCTGTTTTCTTTAGTGAGAAGCCCATTTCTCTCTAGGCCTTCCTTAAGTCTGTTTTAATTCAAAGGGTTCATCAAATCACTGGCTGGCAGGGTTGTTAGTAACAAGGAAAAAGCAACTAAGCTGGTAGAATTTCGAAACAATCTCAAAAAGACAACACAGGACACAGTGTTTCAAAATTTTACATTGTTTACTTTAAGCAACAGTCCAGGGTTGTTAAGTACAACACACATTTTAAGGATGAGACTTTCGTTTCATGGTCAAGCACCAGCATCATGCACACAGCTTCAAGTTATCTAAGAAGAGCACTGCCCCCCGCAGGTCCCCTCCCCACGAAAACCCCGACCCTGCTTCACCACCTGGAATTCATCAGTCTGAGTGAACATCAAGCCTTCCTCTGCATGGGAGCAGCAGGCTTTGCTCAGCCAGTCATGTTAAGTATCTGGCTTATATGTATCTTAAGGTTCAGAAATAAAAGGCAATTTTTTGTTTTACTTTTTTTTTGCTTTGCAGGCGGCAAGGCATAGGGCACAGGCCTTTTATCGCTCCATATGGCACAGGAAGATGCTTTTTAGCAAAGGGCACTGAGAAGTTAGGGCAACACCAGGTAGGTTTCGGCATCAAGACAACCTTGTTTGGGGGCTTGAAGGGACAGCGCCTGTGGACCGTTTACTGGTCTGTCCGATCCAGACTTGGTAAACCCAAGTAAAGCTGACCAAAAAAGGGTTTTAAAAACCTCAGTACAAAAGATCCTCTAACACATTTGAAACCAAATGGTTTGTTCTTAAAAACACGGTACTAAGTGTCACAAAGCTTTCCCTCCAATCTACTACTAGAAAACACTCATGCCAAGGCCTACAGACCCAGAGGAGTAAGGACAGACAGAGAACCTGTTCTTCCAAAAAATAAAAATAAAATAAAAAGACAGCAGTACATAAAGTGCTTCTTTTTTAATGAAACAAATCCAAAAGATGTACAGTCAGGCTCAAGTTGTGCAGTTCACAAGCATGGAAAAAACAAAGAAACAAAACGACGAGAGTTCGGGGCAGACAGAGCTAACCCAGGACGAGGCTGGACTTGCCGCCAGGGGGGTTTCTCCGGGATGGCACAGGTGCCGGCGCCACTGGGCTGGGCACAGGGGCGGCGGGCACAGGCTTCTCCTCGCTCTGCCCCAGGCTGGCCTGCAAGTCTGTGTCCACGTTTTCTAGGAAAACAGAATGAAATTAAGACTAATAACTATTCCCAGTGAAGATGACGAGTCTAAGTTTTTTGGAGGGGCTTTTTGGAGGATGGTTCAAACCATCCCTAGAGCTATAAAGAAAAACAACTGGCACATGGCCACTATCCAGAACCACCCACTGTTAGTGTTCTGCCGTATGTGTCCCCAGGTCTTTCTCTGTGTACATTCTTTTCTAAATTACGTAAGTATACGGCGACATGAATGTTTTACATGTGAACATTACAGATACGCTCTAGGCCCGCCACTCCACTTCTGGGTGGGCCTCCTCGCCCTGTTCCCAGGGGCCCCACTGCTAGCTGTGTGCATCCTCCAGTCCGTTCATTTCACGTAAGCTTTGTGTGCTTTATTCCCAGCATATCACAGACGATCTTGTTTTATTGTATTTAACATAAGTGATAGCAACTTGTCCCTTTTGGAAATTTACCCCCACTTATACACATGGTCAGGTGCTTCCCTGGTGGCCCAGAGCTAAAGAATCTGCCTGCAATGCAGGAGACTCAGGCTTAGTCCCTGGGGCGAGAAGATCCCCTGGAGGAGGAAATGGCAACCCACTTCACTCCAGTAATCTTGTCCGAGAAATCCCGTGGACAGAGGAGCCTGGGAGGGCTACAGTCTATGGGGTTGCAAGATTCAGACATGACTGAGCAATTAACATACGCATGGTCACACTTGATCTTGCTTAAGTCACTGCTTTCTAGTAAATATACAGTATATGTGACTAATCCTCTACTGATAGCCCAAAAGTAAAACCAGTCTGACCATTCTGAAACCGTATCGTGTATACTCTGGAACACAGGCCCAGGGGGACACGCGCTGTAGTCTTCAGTTTGAACAGAGACTGGGCGCCTCCTTCCACAGTGGCGGTCTAGGTCCACTCTAGCGCCCACGCCAGAGCATCCTCTCTGCACATCCGTCCACCTCCCCCACTGAGCCCCACCTCACCTTAATATCTGCCTAAGTGACGGGTGAAAAAACATTATTTAATTCTGTCATGTGTTAACGTTTCCATGATTAACGAGTGAGGCTGACTTTTTAAAAACCATATAATAGCCAGCTGTACAGACGTTTATTAAAGACTCCACCCCCACCTATTGATGGTTAATTATCTTAATCCAGTTACTCCCATCATATCAACCCTGCCCTTTCCTCATTAAAGTCTTAAGAACCAGTGTTATTATCATCCAATACATCCAGTTCTAGATACTGCTTGACTGATTCCCAGACTGACTTGTGAAATTCTCAACCAGCATATAGGAATCCTTAACCAGGTTGTTGCCACTGATTCAAATTCAAGAGTAATTGCAAAAGAAAAAAAAAATGCATCATTTTCTGCAAAGGTAATTTTTATGAAGAGTTTAATAGTTTAAGGCATGTCAGACTTCATTTCAGTGTTAAATCTTAAGTTCTGTTGCATATTCTAACACCTACCTTGCAATAATCACACAGAGGCACCTTTAGTATAAAAAACTGAGATATTTATGAGACTTGGAAGAAAAACTACCTTAAAGTTTAAAGACATTTATTTCCTCCTAGTTTAGAAGTTCCAAAATCCTGGAGCAGCGAAGCAGAAATACTGGTTATGACATATGCTATGTAAGAACTTTGTAAGCACTCATATTAGACACCAATGCAAAGTACTAACTCCAAAAAAATTACTCATTAAAAAAAAGTTCCTCATCAGACTAAACATTAAAGGTACACATCCCTAAAACCACTTGTACTAAGTTTTCACTCCGCCGTCTGAAACAGAAGTTCAAGGAGGAAGTCTTAGATCAGAAACATAACATCTCAGGAATATGCTACTGCTGCTTTAAACATTTCATTTCATGAATTTTTTGGACTATTCGACAGAACTGACTTCCAAGGCATATAATGTTCTATACTATTCAGGTAAACATGTAGTATGCGCTTTCCAAGATGATAGCACTCAGTTATGAACCAAAGCTTGGGAGAAAGGGTTACCCCTCAGCTTCCTGTTGCACAAGAAACAGGACCAAATGCATCAACACACTGTACCCAAGTCCTCCGACAGGCGCCCTTAAATAACCTAGGGAATCATGTTCAACTTACTGCAAATACAAACAAAACCCTGAGAACCCACATTTCAAAGCCATCCAAGATAGACGAATACAGACCATGAACTCCGCCTGAACCAGCGTATCAACCCAAGCTGTTTCATTTCTGCTTCGAGGACACAGCCTCCCCACTGGACAGGATCTAACTGAATCCACCATCCGGGCTACCCAGCTGAGGAACACTTCAGACGGACACAAATATTACCCGGCATGGTAGTGTATTTCCACAAAATGATTTTTAGATGAGCAAGCTCATTCCTACCGATCTCACGTCTGTCTTTCACAACTGGGTAACAAGAAGCCAAACGAGAAAAGGGGTTAAAAAGCACCCGTGGAGACGAAACAAACGCGGCCCTTAACCTAAACGCTCACTGGTCCAGTCAGAAATACTCTGGCCAGAGAAGATGGAGGTTGGCTTGTTACTTCCTTGAGTCTGTGATAAGTATACGAATTGAGAGTAAAGGCTTTAGAAACTTTTATGGGACTTGACAGAGATCTTTTGTGTAATGAATCCAGTAATTTAAAAGATGTTTTTGTTTTTTTAAACAAAACTATGGCTTCTGCCATAATGTATGTCCTATCTACTCCTTACTTCTGTCTTCTCTGGCATACCAGCAAGGTGACTTATCAGACAGCCACGTCAGAAGAGAAAAAAGCGACTCATCTAAGGGTCACAACATTGGAGCCTCTAGAAGACACAACAGACTTGCCCAAAGGCAGGTAAGGACTCCTGCCCAAGCTTCCCGGACCTTCTCCCTCTTTCTTCAAGATTTCCAAAGTCCTCACTATAGACATTCCTGTGTTTAATTATCCGAAAGATGAAGGCAGTATATCCAAGCAAAATCTGCTTTGTTTAACTGAGGAGAACTGATTGGCTTTGCAGTGAAGTGGCCGACGAACTTGGGTTGACTTTTATTCACTAGACATGGTCTGAATTGTCATGCCCCTTGTCATTTTAAGACAGACAAGCTAAAAATAGCAGCAGTCAGGAGCAGAGAATAATCAGGTGCCAAACTGAGGATCATTTAAAAAACACAAAAAGGAAGGACCTGTCATACTGTCCAAGTTGCACGTGCTACTCACCTAAAGGATCTATAACACTGAGCTGGCGGTGAGGGAGAGAATTTTTTCTTTTTTTCAGTTACAGCTTGAGAGTTTTATTCGGCAAACAAAGAATAGTATACCCTCAAGGCATGAAGGCGGGCGACCCCAAAGGAGAGGCTAAGAGAATTAATTATTAGCAGGACAAATGACATATATTTTCATAACTTCAGGCTCTCACATACTGCTCTGGTCTACCCAAATTTGTAATTATATTCATTGATCAAAATTAGTGAATAAAGATTAGCTGCTTCTTGGGCCTCCCTGGTGGCTCAGTGGTGAAGAGGAGACAAAGGTCTGATCCCTGGTCAGGGAAGATCCCACACGATGTGGAACAACTAAGCCCGCGCCGCAACTATTGAGCCCATGCTCCAAAACAAGAGAAGCCACCGCAACGAGGAGCCTGACCACCTCAACCAGACAACAGTCACCGCTTGCTGAAACCAGACAAAAACCTGTGCAGCAACCAAGACCCAGCAGAGCCAAAAACAAATAAAATCATATTTAAAAAAAGATTAACTTATATGCTTGCTAAATAAGGTCTGACACTGGAAGTATTTCTGAATACAAAAAGCAGCGGAATCAAAAAATCTAGATTTTTTTTTCTTTGAACCTGTAGAACAATCTTTTTAAATGGAACAAGCTAGATAGAAACAAAAACTAATACACCTTCAGTGCAATGAGAAGCAATCTGTCTGGGGAGGGAAAACCCAGGTAAAGTTCACAACAGTTCAGAAGATTCTCCTCCCCTCATGCCCAGCGAGAGACAACAAGACAACTGAACAGGAATTTCTGTTTTCCTGGAAGACTGACTTGCCAATGTAATGGCAGAAAAAAGCCTTGAAGAAGCGGCTTCGTCCTGGGCCGGCTGCGTGTCACCGGGTCAACTTGAACCTGACGGCTGCAGGCCAAACACACGTAAAGCTCACATCACAGGCACCAGCAATTCTCTGGCACTTGCTAAGGAAGAGCCAATAAATACTTCAAAGACTTTAAATAATTAAATGATTACAGCTCTTTTCCACTTATAATTTGATGATGTGGATGCTAACTGAACATTTACACCTGCCCGCTAAAGGCATCATTCACAAGATCACAGGGTTACCGGTGTCATGCTGAGTAAGCACGTCAGTGGAAAATCAACTGTAAATGTAATGCTGAGGTCTGAGCTTGCGATGCCAGAGACGGTTACTAAGAAGCTCTCAGTGAGTGTAACAAATACCAACTTGATTGACATCCATCTGTTCTGAAAGCTTTAGGAGGTTTCCAGCCTTGTTCTCGCTGCTGGCTGTGCTTGCTAGCTTCCATTTTGCTTTCCTTTCCCCTTAAGAGGATGGACACTGGCCCCTGGGGCTCAGCCAGGTTCACTCTCCAGCCAGCCTCTTGCCCCAGGACATGACTTCAGTCAAAATTGAGTCTATTCTAACATTTACAGAGCCAGAAATTGGCACACTTTTTTCAGACATACTCACCATGAACGTCACCTTCTCCCTGGAAAAGAAAAAAGTTAAAAATTTACTTCAGATTTTAATTTGGCCACACACAAAGAAAATAATCATAGTTCAGAGAAGCTACTGTCTCCCTGAAGACAGATGTCAAATTTTGTTTCGATGTAGTCAAGTTCAAGGTCAAGGTGCTCTTCAGAATAAACAGCCTTTGTTCAACTTGGAACAATACTACACAAAAATGCTACTGGACCAAAAAAAAAAAAAAAGGTACTGGATAAATTGCCCCAGTGCTAGTAACATGGTCAAAACACCAAAAAACCTTAACATTGACACTGATGATATCAGTTAGCACTTCAGAGGAGCTTTTATCAGAACAGGAAACTAGTAAACCATCTTTCCACCCCCTTTCCTTTCTTTCTAATCTAGCTGTTGAAGGGCCTTCATCAATTCCAAAGCCCTTCTACCGGTCTCCCCACATGTGCCCTGAGGTCCCCACTCGGGGACATCCTACCGGGCTTTCCAGACATACACCTGGGGCCTAGGGGCTGTGCTCACCTGCAGCCAACCAATAGTAACACCATGCAACAGCCTCCTGCAGTTTAGCTCAAAACGACAGGCAACATTTGCCAACAACAAAAACATCCTTGAGCTCAGATATGCTACTATGTGTGAGATATACAGGAAGTGCAAGTGATCCGGTTTCAAAAATCAATACTGAAGGATAAAGACTGACCCAACTGGTAGCAGAGACACGTGAACAGACCAAGGTCACGTGAACTCACATTTCTGATCTACTCTATCAATCCTCCATCAGCAGTACAGTCAGCCCCTTTCCTAATTACCACTCGATATAATAAAACTGCAGTGGGTAAAAACTTAGTGGGAGAAAAAGTTCAGGGATGACTGGATAAATAATTTAATAGAGGCTCTTTGCCCTGGGTATTAACTCCAGGGATTGAGATCATAAGCAAAGCCTTTAGAGAGTTAGGATAGACAGATGCCCTTTGAGAAACTGTTGTTGGAGTGATATTGATGATGATGGACGGGAAAGATTCATGGAAGTTACAGGAAAGTGATGACTAAGAACAATGCTTATGCCCCTGTCTGTGGCCTCCTCCTTAGCCCTGCCCCACCTCCCCACCCCTCCCCATTTATGCTATTTTCTCTTTAGTCTGTATTTCTATTTACTAATATTGTATTTTTTGATGTTATAATAAAAATTCAATAAAAATTTAGTGGTTAAGTGCAAACAAACAAACCAAAAACAACCCCCAAAACTCCAGTGGCAAGTCTTAGTACAGGGGAGGAAGGGCGGGGGGTGATGTGAGGATTTCATTTCTAAAGGGCGTAAACCTCAAAGCCTGTCTCTCCCCCTGCATTGTTGCACTGACCTTCAGATCTAAGAAGTCTCCAAGTTCGCTTCAGAAGAATTCCTTCTCTGGGGTCCAGAAGACTCAGAATCTTCCCTGCCCCCGCTAGACTTGGCACCTGAATCAAGAAATACTTTCATGAGGAATACCAGGGAGAGACCTAAAGCACGCCGCTGTTTAACGGGCTCGCGTCACACGCCGGCACGAGCCCAGGGTCAGGGAGTGGGCTGGTGAAAGTCCAGAGGGGCCGCGTGAGCCAGCGGCGGCTCTCTTCGCACTCCCGCATCCCCCGAGTCTTAGCTCCGGTCTCTTAGCTCTCGTTTCTCCTCCCATGACAAGCTTTAATTGTTGTTTCCCGCGATTAAGCTAGATGTTAGCCAGCAGCACCAACCCCGCCACCGTGGTCCTGCTGGGCCCACCCGTTGACCACTGATCAGAGACGAGCAGTACCTGCCGACTTGGCCCAGGAAGGGGGATTTTCCTCGGGTGTCCCAAAGATGCTGGAGGCCATTTTGTTCCTCCTCACAGGTTGTTCTGTTGGTTCATCAAAACCTAATGAAAAATTGGATCCACCGCCAGGAGGCCGCAAAACCCTAGAAATAATGGCGAAATGTCAGTTTCAGATCAGATCAAGACATTTCCTGGTACGTGTTTTCAAAAACCTTTCATTTCAGTTCCCCCACCCATTCATTCCACACACACCCCCCACAAAAGAGAACTGTTAATGGGAAAATTAGATTCCAACGTGGTATAAATTCAATGATGGACCTTAAGGTGGTGAGGTTGTGCACTGCACCAGGCAGCTGAAATAGTCCTAAAAGTACCAACAGCAGGCTGGTTGGCATCCCCTTTTAGGAAGAGGCCAAAGCCTAATGGATCTTGTCTGCTAGGCCCAGCTGGACACAGTTGCAAAGAAGTTTAGAAGCACATCTTGGTATTTATTTTTTTTTAAAGTTTCCATTTTTATTTCCAACAAAACATTTTTAAATGGAAGAATATACATATAAAAATAAACTTGACAAATTTAGAAGCCCAAGGAAAGCTCGTAATCATCTCTCCCATCTCGCATCATTCACAAGCCCTGTCTATACACAAGTACCTCACTATTCTCACTAAACATCGTGAGTGACCAGTCACAAGGAGAGAATCAACTAAGAGTTAAGTGTAGGACTCCATGACATGCTCTGCGCCCATGGACCTTTAGACACCATCTGTAGCTCTTGTGTTTGACAAGGAAATATGGCACTTTCCCATTTCCAGACCTTCCGGACACAGGTTGACCAATTTGTCCCCTCCATGAAAAAACTCAATTTCATTTGTCCTGTCACTACTCAAAACATAGAAAATGGAGATGGTTTCATGGGCAGATGTCCTAACCACAGATTCAGTTCCTTTATGGTGATGGGAGTGGTCTATTTTTCCATTTCTTAAGTCATTTTGAGTAAGAAACATTTCTCTAGGAAGGTGTCCATTTCATTCAAGTTTCCAGATAAATCTGGTTGTCATTTGTAAACTCAGCTCCTTATATTTGAAAGGAAAGGAAAAATTTAACACTTTAGGTAAAAATTCTCTTCTAAGTATCCCTCCAGAGGCATCCCCAAGTTGTGATTTTTGTTCCCATTCTAAATATTTTCTCATTTCCATTATTTTCTTCTTTGACCCATAAATTATTTAAAAGTACATTTGTAAATTTGCAAATATAGGTCTTTCCAGTCTGATTTCCACCTTTTCATTATAATACAGACGGGGTCTATGTGACATGTTCCTTTGAAATGTGATGTGTTTTATGACTTAATAGGTGCTTCATTTTATAAATCTTCTGTATCTGCCTGAAAGGAACATATACTTGCCAGTATTCTCTATGTCTACTAGATAAAGCCTATTAATTGAGTTGTTCAAATCTACTGATTTTCGTTTGCGCCGCATGGTATGTGGGATCCTGGTTTCTCACCAGAGATCAAACCTGAAGCACCCCCGCACACACTGGAAGCACAGAATCCCAACCACTGGACCCCCAAGAAAGTCCCATCAAATCTACTAATTTTTAAGTATGTTTTATCAGTTACTGAGATTCTGTTACCAACTTCCCTACAATGGGGGATTTTTTCAACTTCTCCTCGGGACTGTCAAGATAAGAATTCTCTCTCAAAAAGACCACCATTGGACTATTTTATTTAGTTCAATAGGGAGAACTGTGATGGATTAACTGGCTAATCATTTTGATTAAAGGAACAAACCAAATATATATTCCTAACTCACTTCATTTACCACAATAAATTCCAGCTAGGTCAAATATTTAAATTTAAAGCCTAAGACAAAAATATTGGAAGAAAACATGTACGAATCTGGTTCTAGTCATAAAGGCTTTCCTTCTAAGCACAAGATGAAAGCCATAAACCATGAAAAATGGACAGATTAAACTTGGCAAAAAGACACATATTTGACAAAGGATGACAGAATCGCTTTTAAAATAATTAAAAGAATCATGAGAGAAATAAAAATGGACAAAAGGTACTAATGGACATTTAAAAAATATGGGTAGTTTCCAAACCATTAAAGGTTCAAATTCACAAGCAAATAAATGAAACCTAAAACAAAAGAATATATTTTTGCTTATTCAGTTAGTAAAGATGGAAAAAAAAATGCCAATTTCCTGTGTGAATTGAAGTGTGAGAATATAAATTTGCACAAACTTTCTACAGACCATTCTGATAAAATGTATCAAGTGTTTAAATTTGCATTTTCTGTGAATCAGGGAGGGAGTTCTATTTCCATAAGTTTTCCTAAGTAGATAAGCAGACATACGTACAAGTAAGCTCGCAGATGCAGGCTTGGTTAGACCTAAGTAGAACAGAAGCAAACTGCTCGGACTTCCCCTCTCAGCTATATCTAGTTCTCACCATCTTCTCCAACCCAGTCAGGTCACATTCTTCCCTGTTCCATGAACTGTTCTGCCTTATCTCCACCTCAGAATATTTACTCCCATATTTCCTCCCGCCCAGAGCACTTTCCACCCTTTCCTCAGTGACTGTTTCAGAATCCAGCCCATTTCTTAAACCTTCTCCTCTTCCAGGAAGCCCTCCATGTCCTTGAGAAATCAGCAGTAGGTACCGAAAGGCAAGAATGTTAGATACCCTCTCTTTCTGGCCACCAGTTCTTTTTGTAAAGAACCAAACAGTAGTTATTTTTGGCTTGTGGGTCATTCGGGTTTTTGCAGCTATTCAGCTGCATAACAGCACAGAGGCAAGCCACAGGCAACACGAAGACGAATGAGGGCGGCTATGTCCCAATAAAGCTTTATTTATGGACACAAATTTGATTTTCTTGTCATTTTCACAAGTCATGGAAGAAAAGAGGCCTTTTTCAGCCATTTATACTTGTAAAAATAAGCTGCTAGCTGGACTTGGCTATAGGGTGGTAGTACACTGGGCTGTGCTCTGTCTAGTTCAACAAATAACCTCATTTTTTAAGAGAACAAAGTCAGGCCCGGAGAAGTTCTGAATGAACTGCCCAACTTTAGTTAAGTGACAGAGATGGGGCCAAACCCCAAATCCTCCCGCCCCGGCAGGCACATTTAAAAAGGGCTCAAAGTCAAGTAGGGGGATCACTCAATACCATTTCCTCTTTAAACTACAAATCTATATAGTTGGTGTTCTGATTGCTTTTCATGTTTTCTAGACTGAATATATTTCTTATATAGGTCCTCTAGCATCTTTCCCTAAATCTAATATTCATGTCTCCATAGTAAAATTCAGTATTCAATTTACACTAAATTAAAACGTCATTATTATTTTCCAGGGGTGGAGGTGGGGAAAATCCACTGTGTGCTTTTATAACGTGTAAAACATTTAAAAGCCCACTGTTTCTAAGTCTTTCATATTAAATATTCACTCAGATTAAAGTCATTAAATGAATTAAGAAATCATGTTCAGGCATGCCTCTTATAATTTTGGGCCTGCTAATAAAATTGTTTCAATAATAATTTAAAATATGTTACAAATTCTTAATAGTCATTCTCTATGTTAAAGTCAGAAGTTACTAGGTTTTTATCATTTGTACCTCAAATCAACAGACACTTGAAATATTATAATCAAAATTAGCTTGCTTCAGAGATTTCCCTGGAGGTTCAGTGTTAGGGCTCCATGCATCCACAGCAGGGAGCATGGGTTTGATCCCTGGTAGGGGAGCTAAGATCCCCCCCAAAAAACAAAATTAACTTGCTTCACTGTCATCCCCTTTATTCCCCAGAGATTAGACTGATTCTCCTTACTATCAAAATTAAATTCTCATGAATTATTTCAGCCAGATGAAAATCTTCAAAACCCTAATAGGCCAGAATTTTTTTTTCTTTTTTTTTTGACCTTGAAAAAAGACACTACAATCCGAACACCAGCTTAGAAAATAAAGTCAAAGCTCTGACCAGCCCAACTTTTTAAAGGTCTGTGTCCCTCTTGCAATAGCAGGTTCTACCTACTCCGATGACGTCAGTGTTGTGGAGCCCATTTGTAACAGCGAGACATCCCCAAACAAAGGATTTGGATCCTAAAAGAAATTATTTCAGTTTTATTTTCTAAGATCCTGCTATTCTTCCTGAATTATGATAATGAGATCAGAATTACATATCTGAGACTCAACAAAAATGTGTCCATGAACTGCGGGTAGCAATTTTCAAAAAAGTACTCTTTTTCTTTCTTATCTCTTTAAATCCCAGAGTTTCCATGTGAGCTTTGCAGATCATTCCCTATCAGACTAAATTTATAATTCGTTTATGGAACTGGGAAACTGTTACTGAAGAAAAGAAGTTTAAGAGAATTAGGTTAGAAGGAAAGGTAGAAGTAAATAAAAGGACAATGCTACACAGAGTCTTAAGAATATTGGAGGAAAACTGATGACAAAAGGGGGTTAAAACATTTATTTTGCAAAACCAAAAGTCATGTATGTCTCACATTTCAAAGCTACAAATGAAAAAACTAGTGTGAGGATTCATTTGACCTGGTTACTTAAATTCTTTATGAATTCAGCACTCAACTGCGCTCAACCCCAAAGGTAAAAACCTCTGATTTTTTTAATAGATTGCTTGAGTTTTCACATCCTAATCACTACAGTCTGGCCAGCATAAAGTTGACCTCAGGGCACAAAATGAACAACCAAGGTTTCAGTTTGTTCCAGTGTCCTCTGGAAAAAAAAAAATCTCACTGGAAGGATGACAAGAGAAGAGGGAGTGCCCAGGGTTTGCGGAGGTCCATCTACTCAAGTTCCCCTTCCTCCGAGCAGCACACAGATTTAGTTGTTAAAATCTTCCCCATTCTTTTCTACATTTGAAAAGGCAACGAAAGAGTTGAAGTCTTCAGAATGTCATTTCCAACACTACCTCCTCAGCCTCACTGATGAGGCCTGCTTTTTGTCCCCAAGAACTCCAACCCCTGTGAGACACTGCTCTTTCACGGCTGTCTTCTTAGCCCCACAAAATGGCTCCCTTTGTGCCGCTTGCCCAGGACCCCAAGGCTGCCCACACATGACGGCGGGTCGTGGTCGGTGAAGAAGAGAGGCTCAGAAAAAGTGGAATCTAAGCTGCCTCCAAGCCTTGGGCAGGATCCCCGAGACGCCTGTGTCCCACCTTGAAGAACAGCCTGCGTGCAATTAGCCGAGACAATGTGGATATCTTCCACGGCACCCAAAGCCTTCCACCAAGTTAGGCAAGGGCTCGGAAGAGAGGCCTTCCCAGTCCACACACCGCGCCCAGGGCGCCCTTGCCTGGCTGCAGTGGCATGAGTGGCCAGAAAGGCTCAGGCTGCGCAGGTGGAGAGAGTACGGAAGAGACAATGGATGTCTCGGGCCCCGCCCAAGAACAGGAAACCTCCTCCATCCAGCCCGGGAATCCGGGCCAGAGGTGAACTCATTTGGCAAACGTCAAAGGGGGAAGCGAAAGAGATGCGGAGACCGAGGTCCGAAGGTTTGAGCGCAGAAAACCCACTTGGAACGACACGCTCCCCCTCCCATTCGGAGGTGGGCGCGGGAGGGGAAGGAGCAGGGGTCTTTCCTTTGTTAGCAGAGGGGAGGCACTTGGCGAGGGTTTACGGTTGGGTCCTGAACGGGGGCGGGGATCGTGATGACCAGCCCCGCCCGAACACAAATGCCACCTGCCAGGCGGACCCAAGTGGGCAGGAGCCCGCCGGACCGGATCGCTGCGGCTGCAGTATCTGACCGCCACGCCGGGCGCGGGGCCACCCACCTGCTCCGGGGCTAGAGACACGAGCGCGTTGTCGGGGGTGGGACAAAGGGGACAGATCAAGGTGCCCCGCGGGCTACCCGCACACGTGGGGCCCAAGACCACCGCCCTGGGGCCGAGCCGGCCGCGCCGCAAAAGGCAGAAAGCGAGCCCTCTTAGCACGTCCCGACTAACGAAAACCCGCCGCACGGCGAGCGCGAGCGGCCCCGGCCCTTCCCAGCCCCTTGCTTCGGGGGAGGAATGAATGGGAGAGGAGCAGGAATCGGGCGGGGCCGGCGCGTCAGGCTCGCCGGCCGCACAAAGGCGGAGCCGGTGGCCGAGCCCGGACAGTAGGCTGGCCGCGAGCGCAGCGCCCCGGGCACGTTACAGCCAACAACCGGCCGCCAGACTCGCCCGGCCCCCTGGGCAGCAGACCTCCGGCCCCGGAAACCCCTCGCCTCACCGGGAGCTGTTCCTGCTGTTAGGGTCGACGCCCTTGAAGGTGGTGGTGGTGGTCATGGCGCCGAAGAGAGAGGTAGGCTGGCGCGGAGCGGAGTGGAGCGGAGTGCTGAAAGGGTAGGGTCAGGTCAGAGGGGTGCAGAACAGCTACCCAAACCAGAATCGGCGACCGCTGCAGGAGCCTCCGCCGCAGCTTGCCAGCCAGACCGCCACTTTTATAGGGCTCGCAACCCCCCGCCCCCACCCCAGCGGCATTGGTCGATTCAAATGACCCTGTCCACTCCTATTGGCTCCCTGGAGTGCCAAGCATCCTGCGGCGTCTAGACGGGCTGAGACGAGCCCTGCCCAGCCTAAACCCGCCCCCTTCCTAATCAGGGAAGGTCTGGAGACGTTTCCCCTCCCCCATCCCCAAATCTCGGAGATGTTGGACAAAAGACAAACCTGCCCCGCGCTCCGCACAAGTAGTGCTCGCTGTCACTTAAAAAAGTTACCTTGATAGAAGGAAAAGCTCGCTCTGGGCTAGTTAGAAATCACAAGTTGAGGACAGGTTTATCTTTACCATCATTTTGTCTTATTCATGGCGGGTAGCTAGGGCATGCTCCTCGAGAGAGGAAAACGACTGCTACAAAGCCACGGTTACTGAATACCTACTATGTGTCCTGCCTGGAAACCTGACAGTCCCAAAGCAGCAGCACTATGAGTCAGCAACAGAAAGCACACGAAAATGACCCCTTGTAAAACGACGGGAAATTCTTTACATTTTCATGTTACTGTTCAGCTGTAACGCGTGGTGCATGCACTAAACCAAAATTACAGTCGTTCCGATTTGAGGGCCGGTTCTTAAGGCCAGTTAATGCCTGGCTTCAGGGAATGGCCACATCCCTTGCTCCTGAGGCCACGGGAGTAGTGCAGGCCTCTGCAGCTGTTTATAACCGTTAAGTCATGCCTCTTCCACCTGTCTGGGTAAATCAATCCCCACAACAAATGCAGACACACTTGTAGGGCTCAGGAATGACTTTTTATAAGATCATAATAGCAAAGTCTTGGGCAAACCAGAGGCAAGGCCTTCCTGGTCACGCTATTTCCTCAAGGAAGATCTCTTTATTTCCCATAAGAAGTGAACTACATTCCTCTTTGTGTGGCCTCCTCCTTTCTGGCCATCTGTATAGGTTAACCAGTCTCTTGGGTTTTCATGAAAAGCCAGAGACAAGCCCTCCTCTTCCAGAAGCCCTGGGTCATGTGTTTATGTGCTTACTACAAAAGCAGGAAGCATACCACTTGTTTGGATTAAAATCTTTTCTTTCCAAAGGCTGGACCTAAAGTTCCTAAACTGTAAAAACAAACCCCCCAAAAAACTCTTCAGGCAAACCTAGTGAGCACGCATCCCCTCTTCAAAAGTCACAGGTATTAATTAGGGGGTAGTGGAATATGCTGGCTGTGAGCTCAAAGGAGAAATTCAGGTTTGAATCTCAAATCTTATCTGAGCATTGTTTCATCTGCAAAACAAGGAGAGACTAGTATCTAGACTCCATAGACTTGAGAAGACTGGATGAGGTAATGGATGTAACGTACTTGTCCTGAGGTATCATCAACACAATAGGCATTTTTATTATCAGACTTACTTGGAAAGTAACCACATTTTTCTTTAAACAATCTGCAAATGGTTTTGTTTTGTTAAGTTAAATGAGGGATTTAGATTTGACTCTTAGGGTCCATTTTCACCGAAGTTTTTTGAGTTTGCACTGGCTTGCCTTATTTCCTCTGGAAACCAGAAAGTCTATGTTCTAGTTCCACTTCCTCCCAACTTAAGACATCTTACTTGTAGGTCATTTATATACTTGAGCCCAGGTTTTTCATCTGTAAAATGGGTTAACAGCAGCTATTCTGTAAGATAAGCAGGGTGACAATATACAGCCTTGACGACGTACTCCTTTTCCTATTTGGAACCAGTCTGTTGTTCCATGTCCAGTTCTAACTGTTGCTTCCTGACCTGCATACAGATTTCTCAAGAGTCAAGTTAGGTGGTCTGGTATTCCCATCTCTTTCAGAATTTCCCAGTTTATTGTGATCCACACAGTCAAAGGCTTTGGCATAGTCAATAAAGCAGAAATAGATGTTTTTCTGGAACTCTCGTGCTTTTTCCATGATCCAGCGGATGTTGACAATTTGATCTCTGCTTCCTCTGCCTTTTCTAAAATCAGCTTGAACATCAGGGAGAAACACAAGCTGGAATCAAGATTGCCAGGAGAAATATCAATAACCTCAGATATGCAGATGACACCACCCTTATGACAGAAAGTGAAGAGGAGCTAAAAAGCTTCTTGATGAAAGTGAAAGAGGAGAGTGAAAAAGTTGCCTTAAAGCTCAACATTCAGAAAACGAAGATCATGGCATCCAGTCCCATCACTTCATGGGAAATAGATGGGAAACAGTGGAAACAGTGTCAGACTTTGTTTTGGGGGGCTCCAAATCACTGCAGATGGTGATTGCAGCCATGAAATTAAGATGCTTACTCCTTGGAAGAAATCCACACAGTCCAGGGCTTTGGCATAGTCAATAAAGCAGAAATAGATGTTTTTCTGGAACTCTCTTGCTTTTACCATGATCCAGCGGATGTTGGCAATTTGATCTCTGGTTCCTCTGCCTTTTCTAAAACCAGCTTGAACATCTGGAAGTTCATGGTTCCTGTATTGCTGAAGCCTGGCTTGGAGAATGTTGAGCATTACTTTACTAGCATGTGAGATGAGTGCAACTGTGTGGTAGTTTGAGCATTCTTTGGCATTGCCTTTCTTTGGGATTGGAATGAAAACAGACCTTTTCCAGTCCTGTGGCCACTGCTGAGTTTTCCGAATTTGCTGGCATATTGAGTGTGTAGACTACAACAAATTGTGGGAAATTCTTTAAGAGTTGGGAATACCAGACCACCTTACCTGCCTCCTGAGAAATCTGTATTCAGGTCAAGAAGCAACAGTTAGATCTGGACATGGGACAACAGACTGGTTCCAAATTGGGAAAAGAGGACGTCCATCCTGTATATTGTTACCATGCTTATTTACTTTTATGCAAAGTACATACTGTGAGATTCCAGGCTAGATGAAGCACAAGCTGGAGTCAAGATTTCTGGGAAAAATATCAATAACCTCAGATATGCAGATGACACTACCCTTATGGCACAAAGTAAAGAAGAACTAAAGAGCCTCTTTATGAAAATGAAAGAGGAGAGTAAACAAGTTGGCTTAAAACTCAACATTCAAAAAAAACGAAGATCATGGCATCTGGTCTCATCACCTCATGGCAGATAGATGGGGAAACACTAGAAACAGTGAGAGCCTTTTACTTTGGGGGGCTCCAAAATTACTGCAGATGGTGACTGCAGCCATGAAATTAAAAGATGCTTAAAAGATGCTTACTCCTTGAAAAAAAAGCTATGACCAACCTGGACAGTATATTAAAAAGCAGAGACATTACTTTGCCAACAAAGGTCCACCTAGTCGAAGCTACGATTTTGCCAGTAGTTGTGTATGGTTTTGAGAGTTGGATTTTACAGAAAGTTGAGTGCTGAAGAAATGATGCTTTGAACTGTGGTGTTAGAGAGGACTTTGAGGCCCTTGGACTGCAAGGAGAACACACCAGTCAATCTTCAAGGAAATCAATCCTGAATATTCATTGGAAGGACTGATGCTGAATCTGAAACTCCACATTTTGGCCTCCTGACGCAAAGAACTGACTCATTTGAAAACACCCTGATGCTTGGAAAGATTGAAGGCAGGAGAAGGGGATGACAGAGGATGAGATGTTTGGATGGCATCACGAACTCCATGGACATAAGTTTGAGTAAGCTCTGGGAGTTGGCGATGAACAGGGAAGCCTGGTATGCTGCTGTCCATGGGATCTTAAAGAGCTGGACAAGACTGAGCGACTGAACTGAACTGAACATGGGTATCAAAATACTATGATGTTTAAACCCATTGCATACATTTAAAGGAGTGAATTACTGTAAAATTACATTTATAATGTACTGGAAATTATATTACTTTTTAATTTCTTAAACTTATGGGGAAGAACTTTGATTGTTAGCTCACAATCCATTAGCCAAAAACATTCAGTAGTTTACAGGATAGGTAGGCAATGGACATTCAGCTCAATCGCTCAGTCCTGTCTGACTCTTTGTGACCCCATAGGCTGTAGCATGCCAGGCTTCCCTGTCCATCACATTAACATTCATTTACTGATTTTTTTCCCCAAACCCTAACATGGCACTTCAAAACACTCTGAGTTTATCTCATATAACTCTATTAAAAAAGGCTTTTTTCTTCCCCCTTGAGAAATGTATTAAGTTCTAGAAGACTTTCTTTCTTTGTAAAAGTCTACAAAGTGTAACTGAAAAGAGTATTAGGGTTTTTAAATAAATGCAAAATATTTAATACAAAGCAAGTGTTTTTCAAAATTCAACATATACAGCCTAGTAACAATTTTTTACTTCCATTCTACAAATGATGCCTATACAATTTCCAAAGACATGGAAGCTGAGAATGGTCTAAGAACTCCAAAGATCTTTTCTATACATAAGAACAGTACTTCCTTAATCCCTGATGAACTATGAATGGAGGTTCCAGCTAAAGCTGAAACTCCAGTACTTTGGCCACCTCATGAGAAGAGCTGACTCACTGGAAAAGACTCTGATGCTGGGAGGGATTGGGGGCAGGAGGAAAAGGGGACGACAGAGGATGAAATGGATGGATGGCATCATGAACTCGATGCATGTGAGTCTGAGAGAACTCTGGAAGATGGTGATGAACTGGCGTGCTGCGATTCATGGAGTCGCAAAGAGTCAGACACGGCTGAGCAACTGAACTGAACTGAACTGATTCTGTAAGATTTGGGTTGAGATAATTAGGTACCCCATCCTGGCTGTATAAGAGAATAATCTATGAGCTTTTGGGGGATTTCTGGATACAAGATACAGCAGTGGATATCTGGAATAAGTTAAACAGACAATTCTCATATACATATAGCTTGGGCTGAGAACCTTCGCTTCAAAGGTAAGGAATCGGTTCCAAGAGAATCCTCTTTAACCTAATCTGATTAATGAAGAGTAAATTCACATAAAACAGACATCTGATTAAAGCCATCTGAGGTCTGTTTGGAACATTCCTTGTATGTAAATGCTGCCAGAAATTTCCAGAATAATTAGTCCTCCTATTTACTTGTTCACATACTTAACACTGCTGCTGCTAAGTCACTTCAGTCGTGTCCAACTCTTCGATCCTATAGACGGCAGCTCACCAGGCTCCGGCGTCCCTGGGATTCTCCAGGCAAGAGTACTGGAGTGGGGTGCCATTGCCTTCTCTGATACTTAACACTGAGTTGGTCAAAAAGCTCATTTGGATTTTTTCATAAGCTGTTTTGGAAAAACCCAAAGAATTTTTGGCCAACACAATAGTTTTGACCAAATTACCATACTTCACTTTCTGCTGCAAAATTGAGATTTGGGGTAAAAGATAACGATATGTAGCTCTGCTATAATCTTTGCTTCAGATGACCAACTAAGTTGAAAAATGGACCATTAATCAAATTACATTTTTCCCCCAAAAATCAACACAGATCAAAAGATGCAAAAGGATGGGACAATGTATCTTCTTATAAAGTCATGAAGGCCTATCATTATTTTTAAAATACACACAAGGGTCTGTATCAATACGAAGTTTGCTTCAAATTCTCAGGTTGACCTAAAAATCTAAAGAAATAGAAGACACATGAAATCTGTAACAAGGAATGATCCCACAGCTATTTTAGGACCTACAGCAGTGTTTTTAAACTTTTATGAATCAGAATCCAAATATATAAAATAGATTAACAGAACCCTGGCTCTCTCTGCTTTCCCATCCTTGGCCACTCTCTATATAGTCCTCTTTTTGCACAACCTCAGGGTTCCATGAAATTTTAAAGTCACTGCCCTATATGCATGTCCATTTTCTCCTGCTTCTTAAACAGTTAATAGAAGAATGAGAATGGCCTCCACTTCTTTTTCAGAAGTAAACTCTTTAGCTTCCTACAGTCCCAACTGCCACTTCCCTGCTATATCCATTTGTACCAGTCTTCCATTTTAATTCGCTTCAGGAAGCCTGGCAATCGGCTTTTCCAACAGGCCTTTTGTTTGCTGCCATCAGGTCCTAGTTTTAGTTGCAGCATATGGGATTGAACCCACGCCCCCTGCATTGTGATCACTAAGCCTTAGTCACTCAACCACCAGGGAAGTCCCAACAGATTTTTCTGGCCACTTCACCCAGCATGCGTAACTTTCACAACCAGGGATCAAACCTATGGCCTTTGCAGTGGAAACTCAATCTGTAACCACTGGATCACCAGGCTTTTGTAAACCCAGTATTTTTAGAAATTCCTTAGAATACAATCTACTGCTCTGAAGCATGTGGCAAAAAAATCTTTACTATTTAAAACATGTCAGAAAATGATTAAGGCCCTAATACATTTATTTTTATTTGGACAGAAATCCTATTGCTTTTTATATTTGTTGCTGAGGGTGTGGACAGTGTTATCCAAGTATGCAATGTACAACTTAAAATAGAAAAATCTGCTAGTTGTGCTTCACTACTTGTACACTTGTGCCTATTACAGATAATAAGTAAATTTTCACCAAACACAAAAAATGCTACTAATGTAGCATCTCTTTGGGAGAAGGCAATGGCAACCCACCGGTGTTCTTACCTGAATCCCAGGGACAGAGGAGCTTAGTGGGCTGCCATCTATGGGGTCGCACAGAGTTGGACACAACTGAAGCGACTCAGCAGCAGCAGCATCTTTGTTCTCACACATTTGTTTGTGTCTTTGATGTTACCAGCTTTCCCATTACCAGGTAAACTGAGGTGCCCATAGTTTCAACTTGTCCTATCTGTTCCAAAATGCCAGAGGAAATGGGCAATCTACATAGTCTCCTTACTGGAATTTATTCCACCTAGATTCTGCAACTGGGTTTGAACCAACCTCTTAAAATAGTGTTTTTCCCTTTGATCCAATACACGTTAGGTTGAACCATGTAACACTCCTGTTATCTGCTTTTGATCTACATGAATAGCAACTACATATGTTTAACCATACTTCAATACATAATTCTTAATGTTTTCTATTCCTTATTACTAAAAGGAAATACTGGTCATGTGCTTCTGAACTTGGTTGAGTGACTTAATTAATGAACAGCCCAACAAGTTTCACTTTCATCCCCTATTGCAGCATGCTCCATAAGTATATATCACTCATACATACATTCTGCATCCATCACTCCTAGAGCCAAATTTAGTATACATCTGTCCATTCTTTTCTTAGCTGTATCCTCACCACACAAAAAAAGAAAAAGGCAGATCAACGCCACTGAGAGAAAAACAGCCCAAGGAGTTTAGTTTCTCTTAAAACTCATTTGCCATTAAGTAAATTAAATGAACCCACCTAGAGGCCTCAAATATGGAGAATGGCTTTGTCATATTCTTGCCTTCTCTTTCTCCAAAGTTAAACAAAAAGGTCTGCACTCTACTAAGGTCAGACATGCCCTCTGGTCATTCTGAAATAGAAAGAGGAAGACTGTGGTTCCTATTTTCCTCCTCCTCTCATACTAAAAGCTGAGTAGAATAGTGATTTTTGTCTTCTTTCCTCAATCCCAATTAAAAGAAAAATCTATCCTGTTCTAAGGTGAATTTAACCTCTTTTACAAAGTAGTGACTAGAATTACAAATATCAAGTAACTTAAAAGGGTATGCTCAGAAAATGGGCAATTCTTAATATTCCATATCCTGTAACTTGTTGCAAAATGAGCCACATAATACTTCTTAAAATATCTAGTGCAAAGAAAACTATTACATGAAAATTCTTGGACTTTTCACAAAGGCCCTAAGGGCGTAGGAAATCCTAAAATGAGCTCATACATTGTCACATGTCACTGCTTACAGGGAAATAACACTCCACATTCCAAATAACAGATTAAATTCCTAACCTGTTTATATACTCTGTTCTAATTATGTTCCCCTATTTCTATTAGTTAACCACTACACATACCAGTCAGTACAAAACACATGTATTTCTTACTAAATCCTGGACTAACCCTCAGATCATTACCCAGATAATCAAAATGTTGAAGCATCTTGTGGATGAGTCCTTTGGTTCTAAAGTATTAGAGAATCATTAAAATCTTAAGGATTGTTTTTCCTTTAAGACTGGTTAGGGCACAATTTAGTATTAAGCATTTATTCAAAAACCTAGAGAGATATATATTCAGTTTTTGAAATGAAAAGAAAATACAGGCCAGTTGGTAGGGATTATGGTATTCAGTTGATGCCCCAGGCAGAGAACTCACTTCATACTGAAAATAATTTTTTTTTTTAATTAAACATGGAACTTCCCTGGCAGTCATGGCTAAGCCTAAGAGCCACACTGAGCCCTCATGCTCCAAACCTGTGCACCAGAACTAGTCAGCACGCTGCAACTTCTGAGCCCCTCTGCCCCAGCTTGAGTCTGTGCACCTCAAAGAAAGATCCTACCTGAGCCAACTAAGACAAATAAGTACATAAAATTAGAGAGTTCAGTGCATGGAAGGGATTGTTAAGACGGCCAAACATCTCATTTAATCTTCACCATGAGGTGCTTGGCTCTCTCAGTTCCATACTGCATTGAAAACATATTTCTGGGGGTAGGGCTGGTATTTTTTAAAAGCTCACCAGGAGATTCTAATGTAAAACCATGATCCAGTCATATTTAAAAGCAGCATCATTCCAACTCAAAAATAATCCTCTGTGGCCAGCTGCCCCTCATAGCCCACACAAAGACCTTGGAAAAACTTTGCAACGGGCCTCCCTCAAATCCTGGGATTCCATCATCTTACAGACCTCCTTGCGTCACAATCCCCTACACAATTACACAGACTCAAGTCTCCCGTTTCTCCTTGAACTGTTTACTTCTTCCTGTTCCATTCAACCTCACGCTCTTTAGACACAATGTTAGACACAATGTAACCTAATCACCCAATTAATTTCCATGAAAACATAAAGAAAAACAATATGCCAAATAAGTTGATACTCTTACTTCTGAAAAGTTGCTAATACCTTTTGAGATCAAAAGCAGCTTGTATGAAGTCTTCCCAGGTGGCGCTAGAGGTTAAGAACCCACCTGCCAATGTAGGAGATACAAAAGACTGGGGTTCAATCCCTGGGTTGGGAAGATGGCTGGGAAGACAATGGCAACCCGCTCCTGTATTCTTGCCTGGAGAATCCCATGGACAGAGCCTGAAAGGTTACAATCCATGGGGTCACAGAGTCAGACAGGACTGACTCTATACAGACTGGGTTCACTTAGACACTATTTGCTACTTCTGAGATGCAAACATGCGGATACGCAAGCACAGCAAGAAAGTGTTTAGCAAAACTATCCTAACAGTTAACCAAAAAACAGCAGTATAACTCCCATCACTTGAACCTCTCCTCCCAAGCCAAAAAAAAAATTAAAATGCTACAATTACTTTCAGCATTTTCAACAATTCGCTTATTTTCAAAGTGTTAAAAAGAATCCTTCCTTAATCAAGTTCTCTGGCTTGAATTTCAACCCTAACTTTATCTTTGGGGACAACAAAATTCCACTACTTAATAGTACCTAGGACAACAAGAGAAATGTACTTACCTGATCTAAGAATTCCCGGGCGGGGGGGGGGCAGGCTTCTCACATTATTTCACAATATAAATTGTAAAAACAGGTTGGCACACTACACATACAGGAAAATAAAAACTTCAGTTGATTTAATTTACAAATAGTCAGGAATCTATGCAATCCCATTATCTCTCGGAAAGTTCATTCACTGTAGGAACAGGGAATATAACACAAACCACACTGCAACAGAATAGAGTGCATGACAGTTCATGCGGTCTCCATTCAAAAGGCCACATTTAGGCAGCAAGGGTAGAAATTGTTTCTTGAGAACCATTATTGCAAAACTCAATTAAGTTATCAGAAAACCTAATCTCAAGTCCCAGTTCTATAGCCATCTATTAATAACTGTGGGACAAATTATCCTCTGGACCTCAGCCTTCTCATATTTAAAACAGGGTTAGAGTTAGATAGTTATTACATCTTTCCAGCTCCAATATTCTATTTATTGGTTCTATAGTTTCCTTTCCCTATACATTTGATTTAAAAACTGTAGTGATCTGCATATTTAATTGCTGTAGGAATATATACATACATATAGGTAAAAATTTTGTCACTTAAGATCCTTAAATAAGGTTAGGGAGTATTTACCATCAGACAAGATGAAGATTAGAATGGTGAAGTGTGATACATCAACAGTCAGCAAAATCAGACCTTTTTCCTAGCCCTGTGTACTAATCAAATCTGCCTCAGGTAGTGGTTACAGAAAAGAACACTTAGAGTAAACCCACAACACTATGACCCAATTTTTTGCTAGTAAAAGTTGCATACTTGGAATTGACTACACTTTCTGAATGGAGGCTGAAGCATTCCTTGCTAATCATTTATATAACTTTGTTGTTCTTTGTTCTGCATTAGTCTGTCAGAAATGCAAAGTAGCTTTATTTCTTCCTTGAAATGTTACTTTTAGTAGGCCTATTCAGGTCATGTTTTCCTCTAAGCTTCAACTTTCTATTTAATATTCCTCAGAATAAAGAAAACAGCTCATTTTAAACAAGAAGTTTATTTAAACAACAAGACGCTTGACTTGAAGGGAAAACTATCTAGGGTTCATTTCTTTTAGAGTAATTTATCCCTACTTAAAGACAGATTGCCCTACATGTAACAGCTACGTACAAAAAAGTTATAAAATTGTCCTTGGTTTTACAATGATAAATGAAAAACATTAAAATTCTCCAATCGAACAAGGTATCCAAGAATTTTTATGTTGTTCTTTTTTTTTGTTAAACAGTGAGAGCAAAATAACTTACTGGAATATAAAGATAAGAGCTGATGAGCATGCCACTAATGGAGAAAAGGGGGTATTTTCACAGAATCAGTATTTTTCCCCATCCCATCTCCATTTTGATGTCAATCAAAACATACCATTGGCCATTTAGTTAAAAAAAAATGCAATATGCTTGTGCACATACACCAGTTACTTTATGTACAATAAAGGAATGGGGAAGGGGAAAATGAAAGAATAGAGAAACTATACTGTAGTAGTCAGGATGCGGTGGAACCAAATTGCGGTTTTCTAATTGAGAATGTCTTCTTGGTCTGGAGGAACAGAATTCTGGAGTAAAGTAGCAGGTTCCCTTTTTAGTAGACACCTCCTGTCTGCTGCTGGAATACATCAATTGTATCTTCATCTTCCATCTCCAACTAGCATAAATGAGAAAAAATAGTCCACAATTGGTTGCCCAGTTCTTAAAATGTTAACTATCAGATTTAAATATCCTGAATGAGTTCTACCGCTCCAGTGTTATTTCAGATGTCCCACAGTAGCATTAGACTTAGGTTTGAATAATTTTTCACTTGGTCTTTTTTATTAACATTAGAGAAAACTGTGTTTTTAAGTTAAAAAATGAGTATGACCATGAGTTAAATCTTCTCATCTTTCATTACTTAAAATAAAAGTGATGTGTATGAAGGATCTCAATGAAAGATTTAGATGAGCAAAAACCTAGAAATAACCAAATTATCAAAAACCCAAGGAAATATGGTACATTTATACATAAAATACCATGTAGCTATTATTAAAGAATAAGTAGATTTACACATGCAGAAAAGGAAATATCCCTTAGAGACAATATTGGGCTAAAAAATTTAAAAACCAGGCATCAAATACAATATAGTATTACATTTGTATCCTTTTTTTAAAATTTTGTCTAACTGTGTGTACAACAGGAATATATCTTTGCCTATGTACAAAACAGTGGTTACCACTATGCAATAAGGAAAGGCATATGGGAAAAACAGACTTGTTAAAATAAAAAGGGAACTGTTTCTGATGAAGTTGAATCATAGCACAAGTAGGGCTAAAGTATTAAAATATTAAGTCTCAATTCTCTATTTGTAAAATGGAGTATCATTCAGTTATAAGAATTCAATGAGTCAAAGAAAGTATCTAAGAAAATGTAAGTGCATTAACAATTATACTGCTGTTAAAACTGGCTGCTAAAATGTTCTAATTTATACAATTCTGCTACTTAATACTGGAAGAACAATTCTAAAATGAGTCTGTTTTATTCTAGAACAAATTCAATTCCAAATACTAAAATGGTCAATTCCAAATTCAATTTGAAGATTTTATAAATGCAGTTGTGAACAAACCTTCCCTAGGTTTAATTATTTGCAGTTAGCATAACAGACAAGTTCCAGAACTTTTTGGTGGTGGGTGAGTTTCAAAAAACAGAAAATACATTATCATCAGAGCCCAGCACAATGGTTTAATTCTCTTAAAACCATCAAAACTGGTCTTCAGTCTATCTACTAAAATGAAACTACCAAAATGTTTTTAAATTTTATAGTGAAAATATAAGTGCTTTTGAAGGATACAGGAGAACTTTTTCTCTCATTCAAGAGAATTCAGCTCCTCCTTGTGGCTATACACTATAATTGCTTCTTAGAGACTCACCAAGAGAAAACAGACATAAAATTTTTGAAGATTATCAACAAAAACAAAATCTGGATGTTCTGTTTCACTCATATTTATAACTTCCTATTTTTTATGGGAGTGATAAATTCAAAAGTACAAGGGGTCCAATTTAAATTTCTGCTAGCAATTTTTTCCCCCAAAACTAGAAGTCTTAAACTGAATTTCAGAAGGTAAAACAAAGACAAATTTCTGCTACAGAAGGTAGCCCAGTCGATTTCCTACAAACTGACAGAATAACTGAGGTTATATGTAGAGATTAAGGGATCAAAGAATTAAGGGTTTGGAAACAGACCTACTATCAACAGCCTTATGAAACAGAAGCTATCAAGAGACTTGCAGTTACAACCACTGGATTCCCTTCAGTTCAGAAATGTACGTAATCAAGACTTCAGGAGGAGCTAAAAGGCCACAATAGCCAATCAATCACTTGTGAGAAACTCCGAGTATGATTTAGAGTTGCAGCGATGAAAACAGAAAGAAAACAGCAATCTGAAGCAACGGACAGGAATTTTAATTATTTTCTTCCAAAAGATGCTGGCAAGAGGAAAACTTGGATTAAAATAAAATGACCTACTAGCTTTACTAAGTGATAAGTAGATATTAAAAAACCATTGGCACTTCTCAAATTTATTCCTTTTTTTTCTTTTTGTTCCCCTTTGGCCATATTTTACATAGCTTTGAACTCTGGTAAAGAACTATACTCCAATGACTAGAAGTTCACAAATTAACAAAGCTGCTTCTCTGAGAAAATCATGAACACATTTGCTTTTAAGTTAGCACAAAGAGATTCTTACCTGTGCAGGTGTGTCTGTTTCATTGATTGGCTGCCCGTCAAATCGGAATCTGATCTGCCTCATTGACAAACCCTGGACAAAGCGTTTAAATGCAATAAGAATGCAAAGAAACAGTTAAGATTATGTTAAGATTCCCATACTGGTTAAGTGATTTGGGGTGATTTTTACTTTCTCTGTGTTTTTCATTCTATTACTAGAGCTTAACCAATAAATTCTATTATTAGAGTTTAACTTCAATAAATTTTTATGTGCACTTAAGGCGATAAATGAGCCTAAACATGCAACTTTCTGCAAAGGGGACTCCAATGTTTAACTTATTCAAGAATTACCTACCTGCCACAGGTGTGGGAAAGGAACAAAATAGTGAAGCTGTTGGTAACTGCAGCCAAATGAGAACAAAATAGAAAATAAAGCACCTTTGGAGGTATCCTGTGAATGTATTAACTAGAAAAATAGCTTTCTTGGAAGTGTCTTATACAAAGTCATTCCTGTATCATGCACAAATTACAAACTGTAACTCTTGTTATATACTCTTTGCTTTAATCTTTAAGAGAAAATTAAACTGAGTTCCTAGGACTAAACACATTGAGATCAAGTATTCTACACACACTAGTGTTAACACCTGTATTCCCTTATTCAAACAGGATTCACTGAATTGGTCTTTAAAACTACCTGTAACACACTGCTTCCTTTAAAACTCTAGTCTTTGACACATACCACCCATTTCCAGACTAGCCCTTGAGGAACTCAAGCAATCCCCCAACAGGTAGGTGACAGCCATAACCTAATTCATTCCTCACGACTTTCAAATTTAGTTTGTGATTACACAAAGCAACCAAGAATCCAATGCCAAGCCATTACTATTACATATTTACAAACACTAGACTGGAGACGATTGCTTCAACAAAACACTAAGCACCTTTTATATGCCGTGTTCTTCCCTCACTACATCGACTGATAAGGGCATAAGGTCAATGGTGTGACCATTTAAAATAAGGAGTGGGGGAGAGGAAAGGCAGGGCCAGGAGAACACAGGCAATTGTACTCCTTCATTGCCACCTTTTTACGCTTTTCCTTATCAATAAAAGCTCTTTTATTTTGCTAGAGATGAAAAGTCCAAAATTCAGGAAACTGGCTTTTAAGATTTCATAAACTATGTAAAACTAAACAATGAATTTACACTAAACCAGTATTTGGTTTTCTCTTATGTATAAATCTCAACATTGAGCTTTAATTGTGCCCCAGAAGAGCTGTGTGAGGCTATCTCTACATGTTCCCACTTCTTCATTTCACAAAAATGAACTGGACTAAACCAATTCTGGGTTCTCTGAAACCACTTGACACCCTAGAAAACAACTTGGTTAGGGTATACTAGAATGGAATACTATGCTCTCAATCATTTAGCTGAAGGATCTGTGGCTGATATAAAACGGGCAAACTAACTCTACTTGTGAATGAAAAACTTATTTAGAAACCAATCTCTAGAGATACTAGTCTGAATTTCTATCATCTTATAAACATATAAGCCAATACTGGTCCAGGAACTAGAGAAACGGTGAACAAAACAGCCCTATGCTCATGGAGCTTACATTTTACTGCAGAGACAGATAAATACAATAATCACTGAAAAAAAAAAAAAAAAAACCACTGAAACAAAGAGAACTGAGTGAACAAGGGCACTTTAAAATCAGAGAAGTCCCTGAGGTAGTAATCAAGTGTAAAAATGATTGAGAGCTCAGCACTATCAAATAGAAATACAGTGTGAGCCATACATGTAATTTTAAGTTTCCTAGCTGCCATGAGAAAGTTAAAAATAAGTAAAAGCTTAACAGAAATGTTTTAACTCAACATAATTAAAATACTATCACTTCGACATACAATCAACATTTTAACAATTGAACCTTTTGTCATACCGACTTTCCAAAATCTGGCATTTATTTTACACTTTGCAGCACATCTCAATTTGGACTAGCCACATTTCAAGTGGTAATTAGTCACATACAGCTTGTGACTACTCTATTGGGCTAAATTTAGACAAGAGAACAAAACTGGGTGATGGATTTCAGTTATGATACATCATCAAGGAAGATCCCAAGGTTTTGGCAACGATGTAAAAAATGATGCTATTTACTGAGTGGGGACACCACAGAAAGATTTCTAATAGAATCAAGGATCCTCTTTTGCATGTTTAGTCTGTGGTGCCTAGTAGGCATTCACTGGGACTCCTCCAGAGATCCAATGCCAAACGAGTGCATTAGAAAGTAAACATGAGCATTCAATTAGAACCTTGATAGGAAATTCTTAGTCTTCTTCCTCACCTGCCAAAAAACTTAAGCTCTACAAATTAGATGGGATAAATACTGAGTTGTTTTTTTTTTTAATAACATGTACCACACTTAAAAAGCAGGGACCTCAGTCCTCTTCCTTAGAACCAGAGAAACCACTTGAAAAGTAAACAGGGACCTTGTCACTCAAAACTTGGAGGTTATCCCCCATTTAAGAGGAAAATGGGAATAAACATCTTTCCAAATTCTTCCTGAATACTATCTTCAAATCCTATTTGCATTCCAATGGATATACAGTAGAATTATATTCTTTATGGATTGCCAATTTTTTTTCCTCTAGTGCAAAGTAAGAATGGCCTCAATACGTTTAGTCAGATATAATCCCAACCTTATGCCTAATAACTGAAAAAAATCAAAGAAAACTTTAATCTGGGCAGTACAGTAGATTTATCTTAACATAGAAGGAAAACTAAAAAAATCTTTGATTGACCTACTAACTGACCTTATAGAACAATTCCCTATAAAAGGAAAATCTGGAATACAGAGGATGCGCTTTACTTTTTCTGGGACACAATATAATGCCCCAGTTTATATGCATCTGGCAAAAAAAATACATGAACTGTTAATCTAGGGGGTAGACTCATGGGTATTCAATGTATCTTTAAGTTCAAAAAATTTCAGTTCAGTTTTAAATGAAAGCTAAAATTTACTAGTAATCAGAGAAAAGTTAGGCATGATATGCAGAGGATTTTGTAAAAACTTACCAAATATAAGCATGCGTTTCTATTTTGTATTAATTGTGCTACATAGAAGTTCCACCTTTTAAAATTCCCCTGTAACCTGAAGGGGTGTTATTGCTAAAATACTGTAGATACTCTTTAGCATAATTAATAAGTATGTATTTACTAACTGTTACAGGATTTAACCAAAATGCTTCAAATAATAGTACATTTTGTACTTTGTAAAGAATTATGAAAACGCTTACCTGTATAAAAAATTATAATCACAGTATTCTGTTATACAAGTAAATTAGGCATAAAATAAAGCTTCAAATTCAAAAGTCCTAGGTTTAAGAAGCCTTTCAATGTCATAAAGGAGACCCAAGTATCAACTCAAATTCAGTCTCCCAACTTGTAGAGGCACCCCTCGAAACTTGTAGATTTTTAACTTTATTTTGAACCTATTTTTAGGTCAGTGTGCAATGTAGATAAATTGTTTTAACCTAACAAAATAATTTTCCAAAATTTTATATGTTATTCACCCAGGGTCAAGCAAGAAAAATACTTACTGTTGGATTAACTGATCTACTAGTTTCTGCTATACTTGAAAAAGTCAACTTTACAGTTTGCCTTGTAGTGTTACAGACTCAACATCACAAAAGGAAGCTTCTTTGTCTTAAAGCTCACATTTACCTCCTAGCATCTGTTTTCTACTTCCTCTTCTTGATGTAAAAAATTCACTATTTTCTGAGTAAAATTCAAATGTCTTTTAATAAAGGAATGTTTACACCTGACCTCTACTATTAGCGTAAAAAGAAAACACTACAATTTTACATGCTTCAGAAAACTTGCAATGTCCTTAAACTCACATTTTATTTCCACGTCGGTTAAAACACTTGAAATAAACTGTTTCAACACAAGATAAATTTTAAATTGTCAAAAAAGAGCCTGACAAGAATGCATTATGGCACAGAACCAGAATCATGTACATTAACCATCTTAAGGGATTTCATGAAAAATCAACAAACCAAATGTGTGATAAAACTCTGATATATCAAGTATATAAGTGTATATATATCCTACCAAAAACAATCTATTGTACATGCTGGTTTCTATTTCTCAAGAAAATGTTTGTGTTCTTTAAAATCTGTTTTATTCAGAGGAAGTACCCATGGCAGCTCCTCACCTGTCGTTCACAATAGGCTTTCATTAGTTTACTAAGTGGTGTATGCCTCTTAATCTTAAACTGCACCACAGAACCATCCTGCCCCGCCACCTTCAAATTAATATGATCGTTGTTCTCAGTCTTGACTCCTTCCTGTTGAGGAAAAAAAAAAAAATTAAGTATAATTTGGAAAATGTGAAAGACAAACACCTTTTAAAGAAGCAGCAGCCCAAGTCACTTCAGAAATCAACAGGTTTCTCATTCTGTATGGCAACAGAGCATACAGCTGTTTTCAGCTGCTGAAATCAATCTGAAAGATGATAAATTCTGAAGCAACAATATTAAATAGCTGTCGCAGAAACAGAAAAGCAGCCTACCTCCAATACTATCAGTATCAACGATCGATTTTTAACGATGTATCCCCTTCAATTTACTGCAGTGTCCTTTTGATTCTGAGTTTTAAAAAATGACATTTGCCAATATATATCTTTGCTCTAAAACGGTTAAAAACAAGCATACTTTCTCCTTTTGAAGTGCTTTGAGTACACAATGCAAGAAACAAAAATCTATAGCTTGCAATTCAAAACTCATCACAAATCTCGTTAAAAAGTTAGCAAATTAACTTTACTAACAAATCTCAAACTACATTAAACAAACACACACCTAACAGAGGAATATCCTTTGATTCTCTCCGAAACAACAATAGTAACTCAGAACCACTATTATTGTTCGTCTCTTCGAGCAGCTTCATTTTTGTTTATTTTTAGTTAAGAGCTTTTTTTCCACTCCCCTCTGTTGTCATGAGTCAAATGCACAGTTTTATTCCAAGTCTTCCTTGTGGGTTTCAACAAAATCTGAAGTTCACCAAAATCAGGTGCAGAAAGAATTCTGTAGCCCCTAAACCACTTCAGAAGGGAAGAGGATGGCGAGGAGTGGGGGGGGTCACAAAACCAAGCAAAAGAAAAATCCCATGTGCCAGAAAGAAGTGTGCGCCCTAGTCCTCCAGGGGAAAGCCTGGTGCCTCAAAACTCACGTTAAAAAAGTTAAGCCGTGCAAAGTCTCTCTGCTCGTACATCTGCCTCCAACTTCTCCAAACCACATGGTCTCGGCAAGCTAAGGTTACTTGGCACCCAAGGAAAAGCCCCTGCCCATCCTGACAAAAAATGTGGGAAATACTCCCCGGGAATCCCCCAACGCCTGCCCCTCAGGACGGCCCGACAGGCATCCGGCTTCCAGCTCATCGGCAGCCCATTGATTCGCCCCGAGCCCTCAGCCGGCCAGTGCGGCCAGGGGCAGGGGTCCCCGAGATGCCTGCGGCCCCCCACCCCGGAGCGGGGAAGCCCTGGGCCGAGGGAACTCCTCGCCACCGCAGAGGCGGCAACACCCGCCCCGGCGCGGGGTCCGCCGAGGGTGGGGACACCGCGCGCCCTAACGCCCCTCGTCACGCGCGCCCGGCCAACCGGGCCCGAGAAGCCCCGCTCGCGGCCGGTGGGCCCGCGGGTGTCCGCGATTCGCCCGCCCAACTCGCGCCCGGCGCGCACTCCGAGGCGGCCGGGGGCGGGGGAGGGCGGCGGGGCCTCCTCCCGCGCGGGCGGGAGGAAGAGAGGAGGGAGGAAAATGGCGCGGAGCGCCGGGGCCTGAGCCGCGGCCGCCCCGTGGGGGGCCTGGGAAGGCGCGGGGAGCCCGCGGCGGGCTCAGGCCGGACCCCGGCCCGCGCGGTGACCCCGGCCGCACGGCGAGGCGCGAAGGCCGGCGCCGAGCTCACCTTGGGCTTTTCGTCCGCCATGGCGAGCGCCGGAGTCTCCTCAGCTGCCGCTTCACAAAAGAGGTACCAGGTCCGCACGGAACGAGCACACAAGCAGCACCAGGAGCGGCAGAAGAAGGAGGCGGCAGCGGTGGAGGAGGGAGAGGGCGCGCGCACGTCGTGCGCTCCCTCCCCCCACCCTGCGTGCGCGAGCCCGAGTCACCGAGGCTCCTCATTGGTTGCTGCCTCGCGGGAGCGCGCAACGCTTACATAACCACCCCCAACCCCCGCCCCGCGCCGCCCCGGCCTGGCCCCGGCGCCCGCCAGGCCGGCGGGAAGACGCGCGGACACGCGCACCCGGCCCGCCGCGGGGGCGCGCCTGGCTCTGGGCGGGGCTGTATTGTCCTCCTTCTGTGGTGGAGCTTAATCAAAATGGCTTCCAGCTGGTCCTCGGTGGGGACAAGGAGGCTCGAGGCCTAGACGTGAGAGACAAACTGGGAAAGGCAGATTGACTAGACGAGGCAGGGGGAGCCAAAATCAAAGTCCCAGCACGAGGTTCGGGGAAAAGAACCTCTCATTCGGTGGCCCAAATGCAGCTTTTCTCTGGATGAGAGGAACATCACACTTCCTCTCAGTCAGCCTCTCATCCCTCGAATTTTAAAGCTTCAGCCTCAGCCCACGTCCCACTGGGCTCGTGCTTTAGTGCTTTGACTACTCTGTCCTGCTGGAAACCCCGTACTTTGACTAGCTGAGGAAAAAAGGTTCAGCCTACAAACTCCTTACTCATGGCCTGGCTCCCAACTTCCAAGAGGATAAACAACATCCATCAAAGAAAAGTACCAGATATCTATCTTCCAAATCAGTCGATCATTTTCTCCGTCAGTTTCAGAAATAGAAGTAGGTCCTTCGCATCTTAAGAACAGCCTTGACATCTGTGCCCTGCTTCTCTCCATAGGGTTGACTATTTCTTTTGTCCTGCATTTTCCTCCACTCCCTGGTTAGCGTAGAAGACTCTCATTTCTAGGCCCATCTAAAGTTACCATCATATCTCTCTCCGTTCTTGGCCCAACATCTTGAGAAAAATGTCCACGCCTGCTGTCTCCACTCACTCACCTCCCACTCACTCCTTAATCCACTGCAATCTGGTGCTGCCCCCAGGCTCCACTGAAACTGCTCTCTCCAAGGTCACCAGCGACTTTCCTGCTGAATCCAGGAGGCTTCCCGGTTCCTTACTCTTTGAACTCCCTCCCTATGACTTTGGGTTGTGACTCTGGCCTGGCCTTGATCCCTTTGCACTTTTTTTTTTTATCCCCCCACCCTGCGTGCGCGAGCCCGAGTCACCGAGGCTCCTCATTGGTTGCTGCCTCGCGGGAGCGCGCAACGCTTACATAACCACCCCCAACCCCCGCCCCGCGCCGCCCCGGCCTGGCCCCGGCGCCCGCCAGGCCGGCGGAAGACGCGCGGACACGCGCACCCGGCCCGCCGCGGGGGCGCGCCTGGCTCTGGGCGGGGCTGTATTGTCCTCCTTCTGTGGTGGAGCTTAATCAAAATGGCTTCCAGCTGGTCCTCGGTGGGGACAAGGAGGCTCGAGGCCTAGACGTGAGAGACAAACTGGGAAAGGCAGATTGACTAGACGAGGCAGGGGGAGCCAAAATCAAAGTCCCAGCACGAGGTTCGGGGAAAAGAACCTCTCATTCGGTGGCCCAAATGCAGCTTTTCTCTGGATGAGAGGAACATCACACTTCCTCTCAGTCAGCCTCTCATCCCTCGAATTTTAAAGCTTCAGCCTCAGCCCACGTCCCACTGGGCTCGTGCTTTAGTGCTTTGACTACTCTGTCCTGCTGGAAACCCCGTACTTTGACTAGCTGAGGAAAAAAGGTTCAGCCTACAAACTCCTTACTCATGGCCTGGCTCCCAACTTCCAAGAGGATAAACAACATCCATCAAAGAAAAGTACCAGATATCTATCTTCCAAATCAGTCGATCATTTTCTCCGTCAGTTTCAGAAATAGAAGTAGGTCCTTCGCATCTTAAGAACAGCCTTGACATCTGTGCCCTGCTTCTCTCCATAGGGTTGACTATTTCTTTTGTCCTGCATTTTCCTCCACTCCCTGGTTAGCGTAGAAGACTCTCATTTCTAGGCCCATCTAAAGTTACCATCATATCTCTCTCCGTTCTTGGCCCAACATCTTGAGAAAAATGTCCACGCCTGCTGTCTCCACTCACTCACCTCCCACTCACTCCTTAATCCACTGCAATCTGGTGCTGCCCCCAGGCTCCACTGAAACTGCTCTCTCCAAGGTCACCAGCGACTTTCCTGCTGAATCCAGGAGGCTTCCCGGTTCCTTACTCTTTGAACTCCCTCCCTATGACTTTGGGTTGTGACTCTGGCCTGGCCTTGATCCCTTTGCACTTTTTTTTTTTCTTTCTTTCTTAGCCCTTCCCTTAAATGTTCCTTGGATTTCGTTCTGAACCGTTCCTTTCCCCATTCTGTTAACTATCCTGGGATGATTTCATACCACTTCTATTACCATCTATTTGCTAATGATTCCCAAGTCTAGATTCTAATCCAGACCTTTCTCCAAACTTCCAGCCTGTAAATCCAACTGACTTCTGAACATCTCCACTTGAATGTCCAGAGGTACCTCTAACTCAGCCAGTCTCAACTAAAATTCCTCAATATACTCTTCAGACCAGCTTCTGTCATTCAAGTTCTCAGGTCACTGTATGACGCACCGTTACAACCATAACATTGCTTTAAGCCAAAAAGCCAGAGGGCATCCTTGACCGCTTCACACACTTCCCATACAGTCAATCCCCAAGTCTTGTCTATTCCCCCTTTCAAATACCTGTCAAACCTACCTACTTCTTGCCTATTCTACCTACCTACTTCTTTTCAGCCTCTGTCCAATCTTTGCTTCCCTGGTGGCTCACGCAGTAAAGCATCTGCCTGCAATACAGGAGACCCAGGTTCAAACCCTGGATTGGGAAGATCCACTGGAGAAGGGAATGGCAACCCACTCCAGTATTCTTGCCTGTCCCGTCTTTGGGCTCTATTCCATTTGCTGAGCTTTCCAGCTGGTCCTCCAAGGCGAAGAGAAGGCTTGAGGCCTTAGATGTAGGACAGGCCAAGAAAACCAGGTTGATTCCGGGCAGGCAGTGAAAGCCTAAATTCAACTCAAATTTCCCCAGGGCTACTGATCTTTTGGTTTTAACTTGTGTTCCAAGTGCATTTGAATAGTTAAGCAAATCAGAATCATCTAAAGTGCTGCGTTTTCTGTTGTTTTGGTTTTTGGCCACAGCATCTAGGGGTATGCAAAATCTAGTTCCGGGAAGAGAGATTTAATTCAAGGACCCTGCAATGGAAGTCTGGGAGCCTTAGCCACTAAACAGACCACCAGGGAAGTCCCTAAGGTGCTAGTTTAAATGCATATTCTCTGGCAGTATGGCTCTGGGAACCCTCTTTCTTAAGCATTTTCCCCCTTAATTTTTGGCTGGCCATACAGCATGTGGGATCTCAGTTCCCTGACCAAGCATCAAACTTGTGCCCCCTGCAGTGGAAGCGAGGTGTCTTAACCACTGGACTGCCAAGGAAATCTCAAGGGATCTCTCTTAACAAGCTTCCCTGGTGATTCTTAAGCACACTAAAGCCCCAGAACCCCAAACCATTCTAAAATAAAAACAAAATTTAAAAAAGTTTCTGCCACTCCTTGGTTCAGTGTCAATCTTCTGCCTTATGGGATACAGTTCAAAATTCATATAACACAAAGCCCTTTGAGAGCTAATCCAGGCTCATCATTTCCTCCTCAAAATCTCTGCTTCAGTCATAATCAGTTACTTAGGGTGTCCTGAATGTAGCTGCTGTCTTTCAACTCTAAGCTTTTGTGCATTTTTGATTTGTAAAGATTCACTGAATGACTAATTGAAACTATCACTGTGCATAAGATCCTGTGCTAGGATAATTTTGTCCGGGGTGTGGGGGGGATCAGACTGCAGTAGAGAGGGGAGGCAATATATAAGTGAAAGGAGAAGAGAACCAATTGCACTGTGTCAGGCAGTAAGTAGGGCTTTACAATATTAAGTTCTTTTCCTCCTTTTACAAACCTACCCAAGTGTATTAGTATTTATTTACTCCTGAAGCTCAAAAAGAGCTAAAAATTTGCCCATTATCACACATGTGGCAAGTAGTGTTGACTGAGCTCCTATTATATGCCAGGGAATGAAGGAGTTAGGTACTGTGCCAGTTACTGTAGAGAAAGAAAAAGAGGTGCTATCCTTGCTCTCCTGAACCAAGGTCTTTTTGTTGCTGTTCAGTGGCTAAGTCATGTTCAACTCTTTGCAACCCCATGGACTTCAGCATACCTGTCCTTCACTATTTCCCACAGTTTGCTCAAACTCTTGTCCGTTGAGTTGATGATTATATCCAGCCATCTCATCCTCTGCCACTCCCTTCTCCTTTGCCTTCAATCTTTCCCAGCATCAGGGTCTTTTCCAGTAAGTCAGCTCTTTGCATCAGGTGGCCAAAGTATTGGAGCTTCAGCTTCAGCATCAATCTTTCCAATGAATATTCAAGGTTGATTTCCTTTTGATTGACTGGTTTGATCTTGCAGTTCAAGGAACTCTCAAGAGTCTTCTCCAGGACCACAATTCAAAAGCATCAATTCTTCAGCGCTCAGCCTTCTTTATGGTTCAATTCTCATATCTATACATGGCTAACACGACTGCACGAAAAATCATAGCTTCGACAACACAAACCTCTGTCAGCAGTTATGTCTCTGCTTTTTAATATGTTGTCTAGGTTTGTCATAGCTTTCCTTTCAAGGAGCAAGTATCTTTTAATATTTTTAAAAATATTTATTTATTTGGCTACACCAGGTCTTCCCTGGTGGCTCAGCTGGTAAAGAATCTGCCTGCAATGTGGGAGACCCGGGTTCAATCCCTGGGTTGTGAAGATCCCCAGGAGAAGGGAAAGGCTACCCACTCCAGTATTCTGGCCTAGAGAATTCCATGGACTATATAGTCCATGAGGTCGCAAAGAGTCAGGCACGACCGAGGACTTTCATATCACTGGGCTTCCCTCGTAGCTCAGTCAGTAAAGAATCTGCCTGCAATAAAGGAGACCCAGGTTCGATGCCTGGGTCAGGAAGATCCCCTGGAGAAGGAGATGGCAACCCACTTCAGTATTCTTGGCTGGAGAACTGGACAGAGGAGACTGGCAGGCTACAGTCTATGGAATTGCAATATTCAAACACAACTTAGCAACTAAAACCAAACACCAGGTCTTAGTTTCAGCCTGTGGGAACCTGCATTGTAAGTGTGGAATCTTAGCCACTGGACCACCAGAGAAGCCCCTGATCCCAGGTCTTCTATTGCCATCACACATCTTCCCAGGCTTATAGGATGGCAGAACCACCAAAGAGGAACATGTCATGTTAAACTTATACTCAGTAAAATGTGGGGGACTCCAATAATCAAATAGTCGTTTATTGTTAGCTTCGAGGTGATAGGTGGGTCCTACAATATCATCCCCCCTTTCTAAAGTTCTGCTAAATTATAAAAATCACCTTCAGGCAAAGGAGGAACTCTATAAAAAGTACTACGTGTATTCAAACATGTGAACAATACATGTTCCAGTGACAAGCTGGAATTCTGTGAGCTGAGCCTAAGGCAATCTACTAAAACTGAATACTGAGAGTCTCTGCAACTTCCAAAGGAAACAAATTGTGAAAAAACAGAAATTTCCCAACATTAAGATTTTCCTTCTATCATCTTCATAGGAATGGGAAGTTTGGGGGGAGGCTGTGCACTGGAAAAGGGTGCTTTGGGGAGAGAAAGTACATGGAGCAGTATACATGGAAAAGCTGCCAAACGTTCATTGAGTGATTACTATGTGGTGATTCTATGCTAAGCCTTTAATCCTCACAAAGCCTGTATTATTATTATTCCCATTTTGCAGGCGAAGAAACTGAGACGAAGAAAGTCCAGGTAACTCGGTCACCCAGCTTGAAGTGGTAGACCCAGTAGACCTGAGAGTTTCTGACTCAGAGCCCAGACAGAGTTTGATTACTGCAGGATTGCATCCAGGCCCCAGTGGAAGGCCTCAGAGAGATGAAAATGTGCAGAAAAAAACTCCAAGAATAGTGGTGGGAGCACAAGTCAAGTTGTTTTAACTTATTTTTATATATAAAATTTTATCTATTTTTGGCTGTGCTGGGTCTTTGCTGCTGCACGAGCTTTCCTCTAGTTGCAGAGAGCAGGGGCTACTCTCTAGTACCAGAGAGCACAGGCTTCTTGTTGCAGTAGCTTCTCTTGTGGAGCACTAGCTCTAGGGTGTACGGGCTTCAGTAGCTACAGCATGTGGCTCAGCAGTTGTGGCACACGGGCTCAGTTGCTTCGCGGCATGTGGGATCTTCCTGACCTAGGGATTGAAACTGTTATCTCCTACATTGGTAGGAGAATTCTTTCCACTGAGCCACCTGGAAAGCCCCAGGAATAATGAGTATTCAATTCCTGAATACGGTAGGAAATCTGAAGATAACACCACAGAATCTCTCATGGAAACCTTCCAGCTTTCTACTCTTGGATCATGGCAAAGAAGACGGGACCCAAGCTTGCACCAGACTCAAAGCCAAGAAGCTGGTACATTTCACTTTAAATGTATCAGCTGGGGTATTAAATGTAGGGAAATATTGTTCCATTTCACAGTACAATCATTGAAATTTTTTTATTGAAGTACAGTTAATTTACAATGTTATGTTAGTTTCAAGTGTACAGCAAAATGATTCAATTATATATGTGTCTTTTTTAGATTCTTTTCTGTTATAGGTTATTACAAGGTAATGAGTATAGTTCGCTGTGCTATATAGTAGGTCCTTATTGCTTACCTATTTTATACATATTAGTATGTATGCATGCATTAGTGTATATATGTTAATCCAAAACTCCTGGTTTGTTCCCCCTCCTTCCTATCCCCTTAGTTAATCATAAGTTTGTTTTCTATGTCTGTGAGTCTATTTCTGTTTTTTAAGTTCAATTTGTATCAGTTTTTTAGATTCCACATGTAAGTGGCAGGTTTCCTTGGTGGCTCAGACAGTAAAGAATATGCCTGATATACTTGTTTTTCTCTGACTTAATACGATAATCTCTAGATATATCCATATTGCTGCAAATGGCATTATTTCACTATTTTTTATAGCTGAGTAATATTCCATCACTGAACATCAATATTTACATTACACAAACTTAATTTAATGAATGGTCCTGTAAGCTTTTTGAGGGAAGGTATTATCACTTTTCAATTTCATAGTCTCTGCAAATAACAAGTTTCTGAGAGCAAGTGATTGATAAATGTTCATTGACTTATTTTTGCAATAGTAACAAAGTACTTGGCATGAGAATACCAAAAATACTTAATTTAGGGTTCCTGTCAGGTATTCTATCAGGAATGCAATCTCTACACTGGCATGATAATTTCAAGTTCTTCTAAACCTGTGAAACGCTCCAGTCCTACTCCTCTGTCCATTACTGGATTCAGGAAGGACCTGTTGTGTTTCATAAGATCAACAGAAACAAACTGAACAAAGTTTGCTGCTGCTGCTAAGTCGCTTCAGTCTTGTCCGACTCTGTGCGACCCCATAGACGGCAGTCTACCAGGCTCCCCTGTCCCTGGGATTCTCCAGGCAAGAACACTGGAGTGGGTTGCCATTTTGTGCCAAATATAGATAATAGCTGTACTCTTCAAGCTCCTGTCTGTGACTGATTACTCTCACCCTAAGGTAGGGAAGGCAGAGTTGGAAGGATGGTTCTCAAAGGATGGTCCCTTAGGCAACATCACTTGGGAACTTGTTAGAAGTACAAATTTGAATAGATTCTGTGTCCTAGCCCAGACTTACTGTGCTAGAAGTTCTGGGGAAAAGAGTCCAAGAATCAGTGGCTTAGAAAGCCTTCTAGATAATTCTGAAGTTTATTAAAGTTTGAGAACCACAGGGCTAGAGCAGCTTTAACTCCATTTCTCAATTGAAGTCTTATGTACATTAGGATGGCTATAAAGATGTTTGCTCCTTGGAAGAAAAGTTATGACCAATCTAGACAGCATATTAAAAAGCAAAGACATTACTTTGCCAACAAAGGTCCATTTAGTCAAAGCTATGGTTTTTCCAGTAGTCATGTATGCATGTGAGAGATGGACTATAAAGAAAGCTGAGCACCCAAGAATTGATTCTTTTGAACTGTGGTGTTGGAGAAGGCTTTTGAGAGTCCCTTGGACTGCAAGGAGATCCAACCAGTCCATCCTAAAGGAAATCAGTCCTGATTATTCATTGGAAGGACTGATGCTAAAGCTGAAACTCCAACACTTTGGCCACCTGATGCAAAGAAATGACTCATTTGAAAAGACCCTGACGCTGGGAAAGATTGAAGGCAGGAGAAGGGGATGACAGAGGATGAGATGGTTGGATGACATCACCAACTCGATGGACAGGAGTCTGAGTAAACTCTGGGAGTTGGTGATGGACAGGGAGGCCTGGCGTGCTGCAGTCCATGGGGTTGCAAAGAGTCAGACACAACTGAGCGACTGAACTGAAATGATGGCTATAAAACACGTTTTTTGCAAAATGGCCTTATTCATGTATGTGTGCATATATATCTATATTTGTATTTAAAACATTTATCAGTAAAATATTTTTTAAAGAATAAAAAATTTTAATTCACATTCCCATAAGGCAACACTTAATACCTAAGGTAGGGAAGGCAGAGTTGGAAGGATGGTTCTCAAAGGATGGTCCCTTAGGCAACATCACTTGGGAACTTGTTAGAAGTACAAATTTGAATAGATTCTGTGTCCTAGCCCAGACTTACTGTGCTAGAAGTTCTGGGGAAAAGAGTCCAAGAATCAGTGGCTTAGAAAGCCTTCTAGATAATTCTGAAGTTTATTAAAGTTTGAGAACCACAGGGCTAGAGCAGCTTTAACTCCATTTCTCAATTGAAGTCTTATGTACATTAGGATGGCTATAAAGATGTTTGCTCCTTGGAAGAAAAGTTATGACCAATCTAGACAGCATATTAAAAAGCAAAGACATTACTTTGCCAACAAAGGTCCATTTAGTCAAAGCTATGGTTTTTCCAGTAGTCATGTATGCATGTGAGAGATGGACTATAAAGAAAGCTGAGCACCCAAGAATTGATTCTTTTGAACTGTGGTGTTGGAGAAGGCTTTTGAGAGTCCCTTGGACTGCAAGGAGATCCAACCAGTCCATCCTAAAGGAAATCAGTCCTGATTATTCATTGGAAGGACTGATGCTAAAGCTGAAACTCCAACACTTTGGCCACCTGATGCAAAGAAATGACTCATTTGAAAAGACCCTGACGCTGGGAAAGATTGAAGGCAGGAGAAGGGGATGACAGAGGATGAGATGGTTGGATGACATCACCAACTCGATGGACAGGAGTCTGAGTAAACTCTGGGAGTTGGTGATGGACAGGGAGGCCTGGCGTGCTGCAGTCCATGGGGTTGCAAAGAGTCAGACACAACTGAGCGACTGAACTGAAATGATGGCTATAAAACACGTTTTTTGCAAAATGGCCTTATTCATGTATGTGTGCATATATATCTATATTTGTATTTAAAACATTTATCAGTAAAATATTTTTTAAAGAATAAAAAATTTTAATTCACATTCCCATAAGGCAACACTTAATTTCCAGTCCTTATCCACATGTAAATTTCTTCATACAATTGTAGAAAGTTTTAATTTGGTCTTAAATTTTTAAAAATTTTAAATTATGTGGTAAACATGCTAAAAGATAATGTTTTTTTTACTTTTTTTAAAGCATTTATCTGGCTGTGTCCACTCTTAGTTTCAGCACACAGGATCTCTGACCTTCGATCTTCATTGTGGCAGGCAGGTTCTTTTTTTTTTCAGTTGTGGCATGTGGGATCTAGTTCCCTGACCAGGGATCAAACCCCAGCCACTTAGGTTAGGGTTACCTGGACCACCCTATTTATTATTAATGGTTGTCTGAGGAGGCCTTGCAAATAGCTGAGAAAGGCAAATAAGAAGTGAAAGGCAAAGGAGATAAGGAAAGTATACCTATCTGAATGTAGAATTCCAAAGAAAAGCAAGGAGAGATTTTAAAAAAGCCTTCCTAAGTGAAGAATGCAAAGAAATAGAGGAAAACAATAGAATGGGAAAGACTAGAGACCTGTTCAAGAAAATTAGAGATACCAAGGGAACATTTCATGCAAAGATGGGCTTGATAAGGGACAGAAACAGTATGAACCTAACAGAAGATATTAAGAAGAGGTGGCAAGAACACACAGAAAGTGAAAAGTGAAAGTTGCTCAGTTGTGTCCGACTCTGCGACCCTATGGACTGTAGTCCATGGAATTCTCCAGGCCAGAATACTGGAGTGGGTAGCCTTTCTCTTCTCGAGGGGATCTTTCCAACTCAGGGAGCCAACCCAGGTCTCAAGTATTGCAAGCGGATTCTATACACTTGGGAAGCAGAAGAACTATACAAATAAAATCTTAATGACCCACATAACCATGATAGTGTGGTCACTCACCTAGAGCCAGACATTTTGGGGTATGAAGTCAAGTGGGCCTTAGGAAGTATCACTATGAACAAAGCTAGAGGTGATGGAATTCCAGATGGGCTATCTCAAATCCTAGAAGATGATGCTGTTAAAGTGCTTCACTCAATATGCCAGCAAATTTGGAAAACAGCAGTGGCCACAGGACTGGAAAAGGTCAGTTTTCATTCCAATCCCAAAGAAGGGCAGTGACAAAGAATGTTCAAACCATGTACAACTGCACTCAATTCACATGCTATTTATTATTAAATAGTCTCTATTTATTATTATTGATTTTTTTTAAAAAAAAATTTAAAAAGTCTTTACTGATTTTGTTACAATATTGATTCTATTTTATCTTTTGGTCCTTTTGCCATGAGGCATGTGGGATCTTAGCTTCCCAACCAGGAATCAAACCTGCACACTCTGCATTGGAACATGAAGTCTTAGCCACTAGACCGCCAGGGAAACCCTCTATTTATTATCTTTTGGCTCCACCTCAGAGCTTGTGAGTTATTAGCTCCTTGACCAGGGAGTGAACCCAAGCCCTAGGCAATAAAATTGCAGAGTTGTAACCACTGGACCACCAAAGAATTTCCAAGATAACTTTTTTCCAATTGTGAGAGTAATAATACACGTTCTTGTCAGTATATTTTTCTGCATAAATAGTGATAGCTTTTATTACTTTTTTTACAAAATTGAGAAAATTTTTAATTAAACTTTATTTTGGACTTCCCTGTTGGTTCAGTGGTTAAGAATCAGCCTCCAAAAGCAGAGGACAGGGGTTCCGTATTTGGTCAGGGAGGATACCACATGCTGAAGGGCAACTAAGCCCAGTTTCAGAAAGCTGAAAGCTGAGCCTATGTACCACAACCACTGAAGACGGGGCTCTCGAGTCGGTGCTGTGCAACAAGAGAAACTACCACAAAGAGAAGTCTGTGCAAAGCAACTATAATATAGTAGCCCTCACTTGCCACAAAAGACCTAGGGCAGCAAAAAATTAAATTAAGAAATAAAATTTTAAAATAAGACTTTACTGAATTTTATCTTTATAAACATTTGCTATAATTACCTTTTCCACATGTACGTGTGCGCTCAATTGTGTCAGACTCTGTAACCCCACGGCTGTAGCCTGCCAGGCTCCTTTGTCTATGGGATTCTACAGGTAAAAATACTGGAATGGGTTGCCATTTCCTTTTCCAGGGGATCTTCCCGACCCTGGGAATGAGTCGAGGTCTACCTGTACTGGCAGGCAGATTCTTTAGCACCAAGCCACCTGGGAAGTCTTATCTGCTTCCTTTTAATTACCTCTTAATGACCGCATAATCCTTCTCTAACTGTGAGACATTTCTTACTTCCCCTTTTTTTGGTAACTATTCAGATATCTCTTGATTGTTTCCTGGAAGTGAATTTATGTGAGGAAAAAGGAGGACCCCCCCTGGCGATCCAGTTGTTAACACTTTGCAGGGGGTGCAGGTTTGATCCCTGATGAGGGAGCTGTGATTCTGCATGCCTTGCAGCCAAAACACCAAAACATAAAACAAAAGCAACATTGTAACAAATTCAGTGAAGAATTTTAAAATGGTTCAATAAAGAATTAAAAAATGTTTAAAAAAATTTGACTTTTCCATGTTCTTATCAATCTTTGTAATTCTTCTGAATAGGTGAATATTTCAATGATATTAACTATACTTACTAAGCTATTCCTCTCTTCCTGTGGTTGAATATCTACGCCAGTAGCTCTTAAAAGAGGTGATTTTGCCCCCAAGGGGACACTAGGAATATCTAGAGACTTTTTTTCCCCTTCCAGTTTTATTGAGATATAATTGACTCAACAAAACTATACAGAATGACTTGACTTACATTTATCATGAAATGAGGACCCCAGTAGGTTTACTGAACATCTGTCATAAACATACAAAATTAAAGAAATAGAAATTGTTTTCCTTGTGATGAGAACTCTTAGGATTTATTCTCATAACAACTTTCCTATGTAACATACAGCAGTGTTAATTACATTTGTCATGTTAATTACATTTGTCATGTTGTATATTACATCCCTAGTACTTACTTCGGAGAAGGCAATGGCAACTCACTCCAGTACTTTTGCCTGGAAAATCCCATGGATGGAGGAGCCTGGTAGACTGCAGTCCATGGGGTCACTAAGTTGGACATGACTGAGTGACTTCACTTTCACTTTTCGCTTTCATGCACTGGAGAAGGAAATGGCAACCCATTCCAGTGTTCGTGCCTGGACAATCCCAGGGACAGAGCTCCGTGGGCTGCTGTCTATGGGGTCACACAGAGTCGGACATGACTGAAGTGACTTAGCAACTTAGCAAGTACTTACTTATAACTGGAATTTTGTATCTTTTGACTGTCTACATCCAGTCCTCACACCTCCATCTTCTAGAGACTTTTTTGGTTGTCACAACTGTCAAGGGTATTATTGAGATCTACTGAATAGAGGTTAGAGATTCTGCTCAACAGGCTGCAGTGAACAGGACAGCTCTGTTTTGTCACTCAAGTTACTTTTTCTTCTCAGGTCTTCTGAGGGTATTTTTTCCTTCCGGTCTTTCACGTTTACCAGAAAAAAAATTTTTTTTGGTCTTATATTGGAGAACAATAGACTATCGGCCTTTCCCTGGTGGCTAATTGGTAAAGACTCCACCTGCAATGCAGGAGATGCAAAAGATGTGGATTCGACCTTGGGTTGGGAAGATTCCCTTGAAGAAGGAAATGGCAACTCCCTCCAGCATTTGAGTTTGGGAACTCTCTTGGACAGAGGTGCCTGGCGGGCTACAGTCCAGAGGGTCGCAAAGAGCTGGACATGACTGAGCAACTGTACACACACAGTTGATTAGCAATGTGTTACTTTCAGGTGTACAAAGTGATTCAGTAGCAAAGTGATTCAGTTATATGTATACATGTATCTATTCCTTTTCAAGTGCTTTTCAGAATAATTTTTTTCTGGAGGAAATCAGACATTTCTATCAATGTCTTATTAAGCTTGGCTTTGACTTAACTTCTGATGCTTTAAAAACTTTCAATACAGCAGCTATAACAGCCAGTTTTTAAAACATGATTTATCTGCTACTGAGAGTTTATTTTACATCTGGAAACTATCAGGCCTCTTTCACCCACTAGGAGATGGATATGACTTTGTAATTTCTCATAGCCACACCAATGGTATAAAAAAGCTCAGATCAGAGAAACTTTGTGAAACATTTGGAAAATGCAGCAAGACATAGATGGTAGAACAGTGTGGAATTTTGTGTGAAACTACATTAAATTTCATTTTATGGATGGCTAACTTCAGAGATACAGATTTGAGTAAAATTGTGATAACCACAGGATTTTTCTCCCATTACTAAAGTGTATACCTCAAAAGAACAAACTATTGGGGTCACAAGGTTTTCCTAACATTCCAATTCATCTTATTTCTACTATTCAAATAGGTCGTTGAGAATCATCTCAGTGAAGGAAGTGCTTCCCCAAGTAAATTACTGAAAATCTGTCCTTATTTTCATATCGAATTTCTTTTCTAGATAGTAAGAGCTGCTACATTTTCAAGCACCATTTCCAAAGGTTTAAGATATCGAATTAGCTCGTTTGTTTTTAAAAAATGCGCTTATTTGGGAATTTAGAACCAGTAATATTCTCTTCGTTGTATGTCTGCTGCCGCTGCTGCTGAATCGCGTCAGTCGTGTCCGACTCTGTGCGACCCCAGAGACGGCAGCCCACGAGGCTCCCCCGTCCCTGGGATTCTCCAGGCAAGAACACTGGACTGGGTTGCCATTTCCTTCTCCAATGCATGAAAATGAAAAGTGAAAATGAAGTCGCTCAGTCGTGTCCAACCCTCAGCGAGCCCATGGACTACAGCCTTCCAGACTCCTCCGTCCATGGGATTTTCCAGACAAGAGTACTGGAGTGGGGTGCCATTGCCTTCTCCGTCTTTGTATATCTATGCATTTGTAAACATGGCACTCACAAAATAAATAACTCCTTTAGGTCATCGAAGCACTTTTGAGGTTTTCCATAACAAGACCTGGGATTCGAATTCCCTGATTTGATTTTTTCTCCTGCTTTTCTTTGGTGAGATAACAAATCAGTTGTTCAGTCGCTAAGCCGCGTTCGACTCTTAGGACTCCATGAACTGTAGTCCGCCAGGCTCCTCTGTCCATGGGATTTTCCCAGGCAAGAGTATGAGAGGATCTACATTTTCTTCTGTAGGGGATCTTTCCCACCGAGGGATCGAACCCGCGTCTCAGGATTCTTGACCACTGAGCCACCTGGGAAGCCCATAACAAACCAATATTTGTGTTCAACTGAGCCCATGGGTCTCCGTTTCCTAGCTGTTTCAGCTGCATCAATCTCGTCCCCCTCAGGCCTCTGGAGCCTTTTGGGGTAGGGGCTGGTGACGAATACCTTCGTACACAAGCCCGATGGACCAACGGGGCTCCTGCCATGGAAAAAGCAGCGGCGCCGACGACCGGAGCCTACAGACCCAGGCGCGGGGAGGAAGCCCAGGATCGCCAGAGGTGGTGAGCTCGCTCCCACCGGGGCCAAACCGAGCGCTCGCCCTCGGCCGCGCACGCGCAGCCGCCTCCCCGCCGCTCCCGCCGTCTCCGGGGGTCCTTCTTTCCGCCCGGATCAGGGGTGTCCGCGGCGGCGCCGGATCTGGCGAAAGCGGTCCCGTGAGGGCATGCCGCCCCTGGCGCTGCCTTCCCCGTTCCTGTGGTCGAGGCCAGAAGGAGGGGCGCGTGGGCAGCGCCGCAGAGCAGGTGGCCGAGGCTCTGAGGAGAAGGCCCCGCCGCGGCGGGTGTCTGGGCCTGCAGGCAGTGCGGGAGGCGCTCCCGCGCGGGGTCCTCTCGCAGCCGGCCCGGAGCCGGAGCCCTGAGGCGCGAGCCTTGGCGGCCCTGCGATTTCCCGGCGGCTGAGGTGCGGCGCTATGGAGGAGTTCGACGGCGAGCCGACGGTCACTGTAAGGGGACCCCGAACTGTACGGTTCCCTCCGCCCCTCGCCCCGGGGGCCGGAGATTGGGTCCGCCTCTTCCCTCAGCACAGTTGCCCCCGGTTCGGAAGTCGCGTTAATTCGCTCCCCGCGGTGGTCGCTGGGTTTCTGCTCCCTTGTGTATTCTAAGGAATACCTGGCCCTGGAGACCGCCCCCCCAACTCTGTTCCTTTCCGTCCCTTACCTCTCCGACCTCCCTGCTTCTCTGGCTTTTCCTCTTGGGCTGAAGCTTTAATGAGCGGGTTGGAGCCAGGCGGAGGTATTGTACGGCTTTTTTTCTCCCAGCCGAGCAACGCTTCACGTCGCAGCCCCGTGAGCTTGGCTTCTGCTTGAGCTGGCCCAAGGTTTACCAAGTAGAGTTCTCGGGAGACTGCTGTTGTTCAGTCGTCCGGTCGTGTCCGACTCTTTGCGACCCCATGGACTGCAGCATGCCAGGCCTCCCTGTCCCTCACCGTCTCCCGGAGTTTGCTTAAGTTCAAGTTCATTCCATCCCTGATGCCGTCCCGTCATCTCATCCTCTGATGCCCTCTGCTCCTCCTGCCCTCGATCTTTCCCAACATCAGGGACTTTGCCAAATGAGATGACCAAATACTGGAGCTTCAGCTTCAGCAACAGTCCCCCCAGTGAGTATTCAGGGTTGACCTCTCTTAAGATTGACTGGTTTGATCTCCTTGCCGTCCAAGGGACTTTGAGGAGTCTGCTCCAGCACCACAGTTCGAAGGCATCAATTCTTTGGCGATCTGCCTTCTTTACGGTCCAGCTCTCACACCTGTACATGTCCACTGGGAACACCATAGCGTTGACCACACGAACCTTTGTCGGTAATGCCTCTGCTTTTTAACTCACTGCCTAGGTTTGTCATCACTTTCCTGTCAAGAAGCATTTGTCTTTGATTTCATGGCTGCACTCACCATCTGCAGAGATTTTGGAGCTCAAGAGGAAATCTGTCATTACTTCCACCTTTTCCCCTTCTATTTGCTGCAGTGGTGATTGCAGCCATGAAATTAAAAGACGCTTACTCCTTGGAAGGAAAGTTATGACCAACCTAGATAGCATATTAAAAAGCAGAGACATTACATTGCCAATAAAGGTTCATCTAGTCAAGGCTATGGTTTTTCCAGTAGTCATGTATGGATGTGAGAGTTGGACTGTGAAGAAAGCTGAGCACCGAAGAATTGATGCTTTTGAACTGTGGTGTTGGAGAAGACTCTTGAGAGTCCCATGGACTGCAAGATCCAACCAGTCCATTCTAAGGGAGATCAGTCCTGGGTGTTCTTTGGAAGGACTGATGCTAAAGCTGAAACTCCAGTACTTTGGCCACGTCATGCGAAGAGTTGACTCATTGGAAAAGACTCTGATGCTGGGAAGGATTGGGGGCAGGAGGAAAAGGGGACGACAGAGGATGAGATGGCTGGATGGCATCACCGACTCAATGGACGTGAGTTTGAGTGAACTCCGGGAGTTGGTGATGGACAGGGAGTCCTGGCATGCTGCAATTCATGGGGTCACAAAGAGTCCCGACTGAACTGAACTGAACAGAATCGGGCCAGATGCCATGATCTTAGTTTTTTTTAATATTTAGCCTTAAGCTGACTCTTCCATTCTCCTTCATACTCATCAAGAGGCTCTTTAGTTCCTCTTCACTTTCTGCCATTAGGGTGGTATCATCATCTAAGTCTGTTGATGTTTCTCCTGCTTATCTTGATTCTGGCTTGTAACTCACCCAACCTGGCATTTCTCATGATGTGCTCAGCCTATAAATTAAACAGTGACAGCAGACAGCCCTGTCATACTCCTTTCTTGATCTTGAACCGATCAGTTTTTCCATACAGGGTTCTAACTTTGCTTCTTTGCCGTTTAGGGCTTACAGGTTACCAAGAGCTAAGAGGTGTAGAACAAGCCTAAGTAGACAGATGGAAATATTTGCCAGTCAGGGAGTATTTCTCAGGAGACAGGTGTGCTGGTCTGGTATTCCCATCTCTCTAAGAGCTTTCCACAGTTTGTCATGATCCACACAGTCAAAGGCTTTAGGATAGTCGATGAAGCAGAGATAGATGTTTTCTGAAATTCCCTTGCTTTCTGTATCATCCAGCAAATGTTGGCAATTTGATCTCTAGTTCCTCTTTCTTTTCTAAGCCCAGCTTGGACATCTGGAAGTTCTTGGTTCGCATAATGCTTCAGCCTAGCATGCAAGATTTTAAGCATGATCCTACTAGCATGGGAGATGAGTGCAACTGCCCGATGGTTAGCGCATTCTTTGGTACTACCCTTCTTGGGAATTGGGATGAAGACTGACCTTTTCCAGTCCTGTGGCCACTGCTGGGTCTTCAGACTTGCTGACATAATGAATGCAAAACGTTAATGGTATCCTCCTTTAGGGATTTGAGTAGTTCTGCTGGAATTTCATCACATCCACTAGCTTTATTAACAGCAGTGCTTCTCGTAAGGCCCACTTGACTTTGCACTCCAGAATGTCTGACTCCGGGTGACTAACGCAACCGGACTAACTAGTAATCCGGTTCATTAAGATCTTTTTTATACAGTTCTTCCATGTATTCTTTCTGTCTCTTCTTGATCTTTTCAGCATCTACTAGGTTTCGGGAGAATATTCCTGCTTTTTCATTGCTCTATTTGCTTTCACGTCTGTTTGAACTCTCAGGAGAGTATGTCGGGTGTGGATGATATATGATACTTAGAAGGAGATTCGTGGCTGTTAGAAGAGCCATGAATCCTTCCCTCGTCTGGGATGCACTTCTCTCTTAGATTTCTATCCCACTTATTTTTTTACGTACAAGCTCCAGCAGCCTCTTTGTTAGAAAAGCTTTCCCTGACTTCCCTGACTAGGAAATATTTTTGTCTGTCTGTTTAGGCTTGTTTTGCATCTCTTAGCTCTTGGTAACGTGTAAGCCCTGCTAAATGGCAAGCTGCCTGATCTTACAGTTTTGCTTTTTAGAAAGTTGAGATTCCTTCAGCTTTCTGCTGAAGCCATCAAATGCAAAGCAGTATCTCACAAAACCAAAAACTGAAAACAGAAGTCAGCTCAAAGCTAACTGGACAAGAGACATGAGATCTCAAACAGCAGTGAACGTGGGATGTTACGCTCTGTAAAGCTTACTACTGTATCTTATAGAGTGTTAACTTTTAATGCATATGTGAAGTACTTTAAATGCTAAATATCCATCAACGACTGTGTCACTGTTTGGGGGGAGGAAAAATAGACTGTTGGAATCACTGAGACTTTTTCAGACTACATGTTATCTTGCTTTTCCCTCCTTTACTTATGTCAGAATCTTTGGATGGGGAAACTTTCCCAGTAGTCTGTGCGACCCTGGAGAGCTACTTGCTATTGAACCATGACAATTAGTCATGCATTTACAAATGGAATGAAAACAATCAAAGCTGAATTTTGCCCCCAGTAGTGATGACTGACTTGTGACAACCCAGCTTTACATAGGTATTGGGAAGACCAGGTAGGAAGACCAGGTTGGCCTTGTGGACACAGCCTCTCAGAAGGGCGTCAGCCATAGTCTAGAGTCTGAACCTCAGCAATGAAAGTTTGAATTCAGTCATGTCTGTATTTGACAGTCTGCTCTTTAAGCTTGCTCTATACACACTCTCAAGAGGCTGATGAATAACCTTGAAAACTATTGTTACTTTTTATAGCAGGGTGAATATATCAAGGCTTGTGAAGGCCAGTTAGTAATTAGCAGATTCAGGAATGTTTCAGTGTGGATCCAAAGAGATTAATCTTGAGTAGTTTTTCTAGACCAGTGGTATTATCTTTTTAGGTCAAGGACTCTTAAGAAATGTGAGTTACAGTTCTTGTCTTTTATTTTTCTTTTTTTTAAGGGCTTCCCTGGTGGCTCAGCTGGTAAAGAATCTGCCTGCAATGTGGGAGACCTGGGTTGGGAAGATCCCCTGGAGAAGGGAGCAGCTACCCACTCCAGTATTTTGGCCTGGAGAATTCCATGGACTGTATAGTCCATGGGGTCACAAAGAGTTAGACATGACTGAGCAACTTTCACTTCACTTCACTTCACTTCACTTTTGTGGTTCTTTCCACATAAATACCTAGAAGTGGAATTGCTGAGGTATAGGAGAGATGCACGTACTCAGTTGTGCCTCAGTCTTTCCAACCCCATGGACTATAGCCTTCTAGGCTCCTCTGTCCATGGGATTTTCCAGGAAAGAATAACAGAGTGGATTGCCATTTCCTTCTCCAGGGGATCTTCCCCACCCAGGGATCAAACCTGTGTCTGCTGCATTGGCAGGCAGATTCTTTACCACTAGCACGACCTCAATGGGTCATGAGGGAAAGTGGAGGATTACGAGGGTGGCTCCTGACAGTTGGAGAAGGCTTTGTCCTACTGTGGGAGTGGAATGAAGTTTGGGAATGAGCATCAGAAGTCCTTGTTTTGGGACTTTCCTGGTGGTTCAGTGAATAAGAATCCACCTGCCAATGCAGGGGACACGGGTTCAGTCCTTGTTCCGGGCAGATTTCACAGGCTGCAGGACAGCTAAGCCCGCGCACTGTAGAGCCTGGCTCCACAGCTGGAGAAGCCACCACAGTGAGAAGCCCGAGCACCGCAACTACAGAAAGCCTGTGTGCAGCCATAAATTAAGTTCCTGTTTTGGCTCCTGATGTTATGGATATAGCTCTGGAGGTTAGATAACTCATAAAGGGTGGATTATGCAGTTGGGTTTATGAAGCTGAGACTCAGAGGAATTGGTGTGACTGAGTTGGAGAAAAAAGTAAGTGCCATTAAGATGTGGCATAGAGGCCATGGGATTGGAGGTCTTTAGTGGGTAACAGAGGTTCAATTCCTGTTTAATTTTTTAAACTACCCTTTTTCTGAACTAGTGAAGTGAAATGAAGTCGCTCAGTTGTCTCCGACTCTTTGTGACCCCATAGACTGTATGGTACCAGGCTCCTCTGTCCATGGGATTTTCCAGGCAACAGTACTGGAGTGAATTGCCATTTCCTTCTCCAGGGGATCTTCCCAACCCAGGGCTCGAACCCAGGTCTCCCATATTGTAGACAGACGCTTTACCATCTGAGCCACCAGGGAAGTCTGAACTACAGATCACTAAATTACCATATAATAATTGATTAGGGGGTAGCTTTCCTTTTTCTCAGCACTTGAGAAGTGGCAGGCTGGGTCGAGGTGCCTAACAAAACTCTCTTGCTCATTTAGGGTCTAACAGACTGGGCTTATCTCAGCCACACTCAGTTGTATTTATAGATTTATAGATTAATAACTTTCACGATAATTGATTAGGGGGTAGCTTTCCTTTTCTCAGCACTTGAGAAGTGGCAGGCTGGGTCGAGGTGCCTAACAAAACTCTCTTGCTCATTTAGGGTCTAACAGACTGGGCTTATCTCAGCCACACTCAGTTGTATTTATAGATTTATAGATTAATAACTTTCACGACCACTGATCACTAGAATTATACTTGCAAGTCAATTGAAAGCAAAGCCTTTAGGAAGAATAACAATTTCTGTGCCTTATTTTCTTTTTTTTACTAGTGGATTCCAGGAGTGAATTCCCAGAAGAAGCAAATGTGTTTTGACTGGGGTCCAGGAGAGATGCTGGTGTGTGAAACCTCTTTCAGTAGAAAAGGTAGGTTTTTTTGTTTCTCTTTTAGATTATCTGTGTTGGTACAATTTTTTTTTCTCTCTTTATTCTCTCAGATTTGACTAGCTTAGATATAAAAACAATTGAACTTATTTTGTATCATTTTCATTTTTGAAACTTTTTAGCTATTTAAGATTTTCATTGATTTGTGAGACTTGGCAGATGTTGAGTCCAGGGGAAAAAAGTTAACAATGATCTTCCCAGTGTTAAAGAAAGTTTTCTTTATACTTAAAAACTGGAAGATTATTGTCTCCCTTTTTGTCCCTGAGTGACTAAATTCTCTTTGTAGTAGTCCCCTCATTGTGAATGTTTGCAGATGACACAGCCCTTACCTTTATTTTTTCACTGTGAACAAAATAACTTGTCCTCTAAGCTCCGTCAGGTATTGGACATGGCTCTTACCTTTCCGATGGATACTCCCTATAGTAGCAAGGTAAAATCGACTTCTTGATACTTGATTTTGCTTTCTCCTTTTCAAGAGAGAAATCTCAGGAAGTGTTGAAAGGATTATTTTGTGAATCTTTGTCATGTTCTTTATCCAAATATAGAGGTTTTCCTCTTTTGTTGGGAACACGTTGAGCTAATGAAGGTCATATAATTTTAGCAAATTATGTAGTATGCAGTTCGTGTGATTTTCTTTTTTTAATTAAATTTTTTTGCCACTTGGCATGGCAGGTGGGACTAAGTTCCCTCGCTAGGGATTGAACCCATGACCCCTGCATTGGAAGCATGGAGTTATAACCACTAGACCACTGATGCTCAGTAGTGTCTGACTCTTTGCAGTCTTACGGACTATAGCCCTCTAGCCTCCTCTGTCCATGGGATTCCCTAGGCAAGGATACTGGAGTGGGATGCCATTTCCTTCTCCAGGGAATCTTTCTGACCCAGGGATCGAACTGTCATCTCTTGTGTCTTCTGCATTGGCAGGCATGTTCTTTACCACCATGCCACCTGTGAAGCCCCTCATGTAATTTTTAAGCAGAGTAGTTTTTCTTGACTTTATAGTTTGAAATGATCCCTGATGTTGCCAAATATCTATGGGATATTTTGGTATTAAGAATCTCAAGTTTGATAGAGTGGTAGAAGTTGCTCAAAAGAGAAACTTCTGTGACTGTATCTGAACAGCTTCTTTCCCTACTTAATGGGAAAGCTTATCAACATTTCTAGCTTGTCTTTGATTGTTGGAAACTCAAGATTTTCTTTTTTTATTTATTGAAATCACATTCACAACAAGCTATTGAACGTTATCACAACTTATTTGAGAAGCTGCTAGATGTGAAATTTCCATAAGTTGGTGGTTTATAATTTATCATTACAGAGACTTTTCATCACTGTTGCAAAACAGTTCTTGATTCTTTGTTTTAGGAGTAATGGCAATAAAAAGTAATATAAAAATAAACTTTATTTTGACAATATAAAAAGAAACTTTTATAAAACTTCAGCTGTGGGTTTATCTTATTTTTTGAGTTTACATAGGGTAATATTAATTGGTTTCCTTTTTTTTCCCTAGTATATTTCAATGGATAGAGGTGAAATGTCTTTACAGTATGCTGGTGAGTTGAGGGATAAAGTCTAAGAGCAAACATTTGTGTATAAAAATTCACATATGTCATACAGCAAGATCCTCTATGACCCACCTCCTAAAGTAATGGAAATAAAAACAAAAGTAAATAAGAGGAACCTGATTAAACTTAAAAGCTTTTGCACAGCAAAGGAAACTATAAGCGAGGTGGGGAAAAAAAACCCTTGGAATGGGAGAAAATAATAACAAATGAAGCAACTGACAAAGGATTAGTTTCCAAAATATACAAGCAGCTCATACAACTCAATACCAGAAGAACAATCAATAAAAAAGTGGGGAAAAGACCTAAACAGACATTTCTCCAAAGAAGACATACAGATGTCTAACAACCACATGAAAAAATGTTCAACATTGCTCATTATTAGAGAAATGCAAATCAAAACTACAATGAGATAGCACCTCACACCAGTCAGAATGGCCCTCATCAAAAAGTCTACAGACAATAAATGCTGGAGAGGGTGTGGGGAAAAGGGAACACTCTTGCACTGTTGGTGGGAATGAAAATTGATGCCGCCTCTATGGAAGACGGCATGGAGATTCCTTAAAAAAAAAACTAGAAATAAAACCACCATATGACTCAGCAATTCCACTCCTCAACATATACCCTGAGGAAACCAAAATTGAAAGAGGCACATGTATCCTGTTGTTCTTTGCAGCACTATTTACAATAGCTAAAACATGGAAGCAACCTAGTTGTCCATCAATGGATGAATGGATGAAGGAACTGTGGTAAATATACACAGTGGAATATTACTCAGCCATAAAAAGGAACACATTTGAGTCAGCTCTAATGAGGTGGATGAACCTAGAACCTGTTATACAGAGTGAAGTGAGAAAGAAAAAAATAAATACCATGTTCTAACACATATATACAGAATCTAGGAAAATGATACTGAAGAATTTATTTACAAGGCAACAGTGGAGAAACAGACATAGAGAATAAACCTAATAGCCATGGGGAAAGGGCAGGGGAGGGTGAAATGTATGGAAAGAGTAACATGGAAACTTACGTTACCATATGTAAACTAGAGAGCCAACAGGAATTTGCTGTATGGCTGAGGAAACTCAAACTGGGGCTCTGTATCAACCTAGAGTGGTGGGACGGAGAGGGAGATGGGAGGGTTCAAAAGGGAAGGGACATATGTATACCTATGGCTGATTCATGTTGAGGTTTGACAGAAAACAGTAAAATTCTGTAAAGCAATTATCTTTCAATAAGAAATTAAAAAAAAAACATAAAAATTCATAAATGGGGACTTCCCAGGTGGCTGAGTGATAGAGTCCACCTGCCAATGCAGGAGACATGGGTTTGATCCCAGGTCCAGGAAGATCCCATGTGCCGTGGAGCAACTAATCCTGTGTGCCACAACTCGAGCCTGTGCTCTAGAGCCCAGGAACTGCAACTGCTAAGCCAGTGACCCACAGCTACTGAGATGCATGCCCTAGAGCCCGTGCTCCACAATGAGAGGAGCCGAGGCAGAGAGAAGCCCGTGCTCTGCAGCTAGAGAGTAGGCCCCGCTCCCTGCCACTCGAGAAAAGTCCAAGCAGCAGCAAAGACCCAGCACAGCCAAAATAAATAAAAACTAAGAAATTCACATACGAGGAACTTCTCCAGCTATTCAGTGGTTAGGACTCTGTGCTCCCACTGCAGGGGTATGGGTTCAAGCTCTGGTTGGGAAACGAAGGTCCTGCATGCTGCATGGCCAAAATAAGTAAAAATAAAAATTCATGTGTGGATAAATAATGTATCATGAAATCAGTAGCAAAGAAGCCAAAGCTTTTGTAATTAGCTACTCGAATTAAAATTTTTAGAGTGCTTTGATGAGGATGATGGTATAGATATTAATTTTTTTTTCCTATTTCAGAAAAATCAGAAATGGTGGCAGGTTGCCCCTTTATCCATATCATCCGAAAGGATATAGATGTTTACTCCAAAATCCTGAGAAAACTCTTCAATGAATCCCATGGAATCTTCGTGGGCCTCCAAAGAATTGAAGAAGAGTTGACTGGAAAATCCAGGAAAGCTCAGTAAGTTGGCTTCTGATAGGTGCTGCCTCCCACAACTGAGTTTTGAAAAACCAAGTGAAATGTATCCTTTTCCTTTTGCTCAGTGGATGGACCTCCTGGAGAAGTATGGGACTCCAGGTTTGATTTTTTGGCCTCTGCTGGGCAGTGTAAGTGGTCATGGATGGAGAAGTCCTACAGAGAATGTGTGAATGGCTGCCAGTTGACTTGCTGGCTGCTTGATGAGCTTTCTTTGTTCCTATTTGTACTTCATTTACCCTCCAAAGAATAAAATTTAGGCCAGATAAGCACCCAAGAGTCATTGAATGAGGTCCCACTGTTGAGAGTTTTGTTTTGTCTTTAAAGAATTATTTTCAAGGCATTTTTTTTGGAAGAGACCAGAAAACTTGCATTGTTTATAGACTAGAATTGGTTGAAGTGTGGTTTGTGAATTAACTGGATCAGTGTCAGGTACTTATTCAGGCCTCACCTCATATCTCCAAAATTCCTAGGGGTGGATCCTAAAGTCTCTAGGTGAGTCAAGTACAAGTAGAGTTTGAGAGCCCCTGTGTTAGGTTTTTCTTAGTGTCTATTTATATGTCTAGGGAATAGATAATGTTGGTATTTGTGTTGGAAAAATAAAAAGTTTTTCCTGTGTTTCACTCATAACCCTTCTGACCTCAAATGTGTGGGAGTTTTCATGCACCAAGCAGTTCTCTGACCCCAGCTGGGTGTCCTACAATTCAGCTGTATTCTGACACCACCTACCTGGAGATAGCAACAGATTCCACCAATTAGGGGCTCTATCGCACAAAACTGCCTCTCATTCAGATGCCAGTCACAAATAGTGGGTCCCCAGGTTACCTACAGCTGCTCTCCAGCTTGGCTATAATCAGAGGTTCCCATGGTGACCTCAGGTTTGATAAACTTGCTGGAGGAGCTCACAGAACTCAAGGAAACAAGTTTAGCAGTTCATTAAAGGATATAAGAAAGGACCCAGATGGACAGCCAAGTGAAGATGAACGTGGGGACTGGTCTGGAAGAGTCCCAAGTGCGGGAACCTCATCCCTGTGGAGCTGGGGTGTGTCACCATCCTGGTACATGGATGTGTTCACCCACCTGGAAGCTCTCCAAACCCCTTGCCTTTGAGATTTTATGGAATCTCCCTCATGTAGGCATGATTAATTATTATCTCCATTTATGGCCCTCTCCCCTCTCCGGGGAAGTCAGGGACAGGGCTGATAATTTCAATTTCTAATTATGGCTTGAGCTTTCTGGTGATGAGTCGTCATCCAGGAGCTACCTAGGGTTGGAGCAAAAAATGCTGCTAGTGCTCTTGTCATTTAGGAATTTACAAAGGTTTTAGGAGCTGTGGGTCAGGGATTAGGGGTGAAGATTAGTGTTTTATTTCTTCTTATAAACCACAGTGTCACAGTATTTTACTTCCTTGATAAGCATTTTACAGATGAATCACCCCAGAGGATACCCTGGTCAGCATGTGTGTGTGTCTGTGTGCTTAGGAAAGATTACTGGTGACAAGAGGCTCTGGTATAGGATATTGATAACTCAGAGAAATCTCTGTTGACCAAAGCATGTCAAAAGTCCTGTAATTCCCTGAAGGCAAGGACCCTGTCTTGTTTATGTGGGCCTTCTGTTCCCAAATGTCCTCATTCATCTATATAGTAGATGCTTTTAAATATTGCTGAATTTAATAAGTTAGTGAATATGTGAATGTCCTACTAATGGTGGGATGGTAGCTCCTGTTTTGTGTGTGGGGGTCAGCATATTATCTTGTTTTTTGGCCAGGTAAGTTATTTATTTGGGGCTGAGTCTTGGCTGAAAAATTAAGTGAGAGTGTGTGCAAATTGCGTCAACTGCTGCTGGCCCCACTGTACCTTCTGTTCATCTTTAAAAGGAGCCAGAAAATAAACAAAAATAAATGAAGCCAGTAGGCAGCATTTAGGTCTCTTCATTTAAAACTAAAGTTTCTTTCTAAGGATCTACATCTTGGTAACTAATAGTTCCTTTTTTGTTTGTTTTGTTCTCCTCTTTCCTTTTTTAAGAACTCTATTTTGAAATAATTTTAAACATACAGAAAAACTGCAAAAATAATAGACTTCTGTACATACCTCATCCAGCTTCTGTGATGTTAGTATCTTATACAACCGTATTATTGGTATTTAAACCGGGAAACTTAAATGTTGATGCAGTATGATTAACTGAAGGCCTTATTTCAGTTCCACTATTTTTTCCACTAATGCCCTTTTTTCTCTTCTGCAACCAAATGAGGTTGCATTTAGTTTTTTTCTCCCTAATCTGCTTCATGGCCTTATCACTTTTGAAAAATATTGACCAATTATCTTGAAAACTGTCCTGGGTTTGTCAGATGTTTTCTCATGACTGAGCAGAGATTATGCATTTTTAGCAAGAATACCACAGAAGTGGTGCGATGTGTCCTTCTTCACACATCACATCATGAGGTTCATGATGCTGATGTTTTATGATGTTTATATTGACCTTGATCACTTGGTTAATGTGGTTTCTACTGGGTTTCTGTACTATAAAGTTATTATCTTTCCCTTTGTAACTAGTGAGTATTTGGGGGAAAAACTCTGAGACTATGAAAATCCCATTTCTCCTCAAATTTCAGCCACTAATTTTAGGATCCATTAGTGGGTCTCATTTGAGACAATTAATATCCTTGCGGACTCATGGATATTTTTTTAGTCCCTGGGTTATATGGTATTTTGTTTATTTTGTGGCTCAAGTTGTCTTAGCTTTGGCCATGAGGAATTCCTTCAAGTGGGCTCCTGTCTGTCAGCAAGCTTTTTATCTCTTTTTTTTTTTTTTGGTACTTTCTATCATCACAGTGTTCCTTATTTTCTGTCACCACAAACTGTTCCAGGTTCATCTTGTCTGCCATTTCATCTTTTGTAGGTTGGTTCGAGTGAGTAAAAATTACCGATCTGTCATAAGAGCGTGCATGGAGGAGATGCACCAGTTTGCAGGTGAGTGTTGTGTGTGTGTGTGTGTGTGTGTGTGTGTGTGTGTGCGTGTGTGTGTAATTGAAGTATTTATCTGCCTATAAGTACTACAAGGTAAAATCTGGTTGACATTCTAGTTTAACACTCACTTTCCCATCTTACATAACCTTTAATTTTCTGGCAGTTGTCTGAGTACTGCTGCTGCTGCTGCTGCTAAGTCGCTTCAGTCGTGTCCGACTCTGCGACCCCATAGTCTTGAGTACATTTTAGAGCAAATTAGAACATATTATGTTAGCAGGTATGAGGCTAAAGGGCCAAATTAAAGACCTGTGACAATTACATTCCAGTTCTTTGATCCTGGTGATTGAAGGTTAGCATAACGCCGAGAGCCATGTGACTCGTAGGTGCTGGTAGAATCTTGTATAGCATGGTGGTCTCGACGTTTGCCACATTCTAGTTGAAAGGGACACTTGTCATTTCTGGGCAGTGGTTTGAGATCATTGATGTACAACAGAGATATGAAGCATGTTTCCAGAAAAATCTGTAGTGAAAATGGGTGGTCATCAGAAGGCACAAGCCATAGTACCTGCATATGCAGCTCTAACAGTAAGACTCAAGTTACATTGCTCACTTAAAATACTTTGTGTCTTGTTAGTTGCTGATAAAGATTCAGCCAGTGGCCGCCAGTTCAGCAGCCAGGTAAGAGGGTGGGGTCGCCTGTGTTGTACCAGCACCATTCATGTCCTTCTGAGTCCTCAGTAGCCACCGGGGGTGGCTTTGTAATCACTAATAATGCAGACGTCTCTTTTCTTGCCAGGTAGACAGGCAACTCCTTAGAATGGTAAGAATCATCTTGAACCTCCTGGTGCCCTCTTCAAGGCTTAGCACCTTGGAGCACAAGGATGTGCTTGATAAACACTTGTACGAGTTTTCAGCTCTTAAGGGAAATATAAATCCTAACCACGTTGTGTCACCTGAGATAGTGAGCTGAGGTTTTAGAACCACTGGTTAGTCTCATGAACTATACTCAGTGAACCAGTATTTTTAAATGGCAGGTTGTTACATTTTAGTTGAAAGGTGACTTAAAGAATTCTCATTCTTTGGTTAGAATTTTGATCAATCCTTTGAATATCAACATCATTAATTTTTGCTGTACCTGTATATTACGATATTATTTGCTAAATATTTTTCTAAAAATCAAATCTCCCTTTTTACTAAGAGCTGCTTCCTAAACTATGATATTCATGAAGATTGGGTGTAAAGAGCTACCTGCATTTTCCTAACGCACGTTAAACTAAAAGCACAGCCATTGAAACAGAAACTCTTACTCTGTGTCCCACCCCCTAAAACTCTCTGACTGTTCTGTGGGGAACCCTGCCGTAGGGACAGTCTGTCAGCGTTGAGTTAATGAATGACCATCCTGTGTTTCAAGCTCTGCTTTGTTTCTTAGCTCTAGGGGAAAAAAATCTTAGGAATGTTTTCAGTTAAAACTTGGCCTCTTTTCCTTCCTTAGGTCTCCATTCTGTCGGCAATGGAGCTCATTTGGAACCTTTGTGAGATTCTTTTTATTGAAGTAGCCCCAGGTGAGCACAGAATCATCTTGTCACAGCGACAGAGGTGTCCCCCTACCCTGTCCTGTGCTGTGATGAGTGTTTTGTTGCCTAGAATGCTCTTCGTTGCTTTTCATCAGTATAAGCATTGGGAAGTATTACAGGATGCCTGAAGAAGCCTGCGTTTTTGTCAAGATACTGCAAAAAGAGAGTATCTTCTGAAAACCTTAAGTTGTAGTGACCCCTAAAAAATATGAAGAAACAGATATTAAACTAGTGTGCGAAAGGAGTGGTCCATATTTATATCATGGACTGGTGAAGCTTTAGAAAGTTTAAGAAGCTCAGGAGAGGTGTGTGCAGGTTCTTCAGCCTCCGAGGGAACCAGCCTTCCCAGCTCCGGAGACTTTTAGCCTCCTGAAACATGAGACAGTACATTTCTGTTGTTTAAAATTTTAAGAATGAAAAATGTTGTACGGGTATGAGGCAGGATTAGGTGGTGGAAGGCAGAGTCCCTTAGAGAATTCCTTTGCTGGTGATTGGGTCAGGGGCAGCCCTACAGCTTCATGCGTCCACTCTGAACTATTCCCTTGGTCTTGAATTTGACTGTGGTCCGTACAGTGTCCTGGCCTGAGTGGGCTCTCTGTGAGCTTTCTTCTGATGGTCTGCATTCACTGTTATCCACAAGTGTGGATTAGTGGTCTCTGTGCGGCCACAACTTTCCATTCATCCTCCTGCTCAAGCGCTGAGCAGCTTGAAGCTGAATTGGTTGGTTGTCTGCTCGCCTCCTCCAGCAGATTCTGAGGGCTGGCGCTATCTTTTTATCATGGTTGTCTACCTGGCACCTAGTCAGCACCATCCCCGTATGGCCACTGAGTATTGTGTAGTTGTGAAGAAGCTGGGGGTGGTCGGGGTGGTGAGGTTTGGGTCTCGTGTTCAGCGCCCCTGACAATTCAGTGAAAGGTTGAGCTACCTGGCACAGAGGAGGCGCCTACGGAAATCCGTTCGCCAGCTCAGCTCAATGGTCAGGCCCACATGCCTGCTCACTGAAGAGGGACAGACCACTTCCACCATAGTTCACTCGCCTGCCCTGCATTCTCTGTACTTCGGGAAGGTGGAATCTACTGCTTGTGTGTTTCCACCCAGCTGGCCCTCTCCTCCTCTACCTCCTTGACTGGGTCCGACTACATGTGTGCGAGGTGGACAGTTTGTCAGCAGATGTTCTGGGCAGTGAGAATCCAAGCAAACACGAGAGCTTCTGGACTTGGTAAGCCCCTCGTGCGTGCTGGGCCTCCCTGCCTTCCTCCTCGTATTTTCTTTGGCCTGTGCTCCTGGGCTGGCCTGTGGGTTTTCCTGCTGAGCCCATGTGCGTGTGGTTCTTTGAGTCTGTGATCATGGAGATGTGCTTAGGGAGGTGTTTTCTTCTCTGCTCCGTGACAGAGTTTTGATCTAAGTTATCATGTAAGAAAAATAATGCTTTGTAGACTTCACAGTGAGAAGGGAATTTTGATCTTTTTGTGGATCTAAGAATGAGACTTGGCGAAGACAACGCAAAGCCGATGGATAGGTGCTGGGGTAGGGGTTTGATGTCATTGAGCTGAGGGCTCTTTTGAGGTATTAGATGTGTTCTGAAGCTGAGTTGTGATGATAATGTCCAACTCGATAAACTTACTCAAATTCGCCGAATTAGACATTTATACGGCTGAATGTTTATAAGGTGTACATTGCAGTCAGTAAAGCTATTAAAAACAAAGACAATCCCAATCATTTTGGATGGTCAGTTTGAAAGTGAGTGTGTGTGTGTGTGTCTATTCTATGTCTGGGAGAGCAGTACTTTTCCATTCACCTGTTCTGATCTATGACCTAGTTTGGAGTGACCAGGGCGGAGGTTGCTGGTTGACTTGAATGTTGGAGACTTATAACATCTGAAATTCAGGTAAAGAGCTGCTACCTTTGATGCTGTTTCTGAGGCCTTCGGGTGCTCCGAGATCTGTGCAGGTAAAGGGGAGAGGCTTTGTTCAGAAATGGTCAGGCCTAGGGTTTAAGTGTGTGATTCATTCACTGTGTATTTGAGTGGTGCTGTGTGCAGGTCCTGAGGAAACAACCAGGACCAAAGCAGGCAGTGGTTCCTGCCCTTACGGAGCTTGCATTCTGGGTAGGGAGACAGGAGATAAATACAGAAGCAAGTAAAATATGTGTAAAAGCAAAGTGCTCTGGAGAGAAAGAGCAGGGGAGGAGAATTGGGAGTGTTAAAGTCGAGGAAGGGCACCCTTGTGAAGTGACGGTGAGTAGGAACCTGAGGAGGTGACGAGGAGTAAGGGCTCAGCTCCTAGAGAGGCGGTGTGGTGGTGATGCTTAGTCCCTCGGTCCTGTCTGACTCTTGGGACCCGGTGGACTATAGCCCACCAGGTTCCTCTGTCCATGGGATTTTCCAGGCAGGGATTATGGAATGGGTTGCTGTTTCCTTCTCCAGGGGATCCTCCTGACCCAGAGATCAAACCTGCATCTTCTGCATTGGCAGGAGGATTCTTTACCACTGAGCCCCCAGGAAAGCCTCAGAGAGGCAGGGTAGTTGAATGCTAAGAACAGGGTCTGTGGTGCCAAGCTGCCCAGGTTAGCATCCCAGCTCTGCCTCTTACCAACTGTGAGCTCTAGTGAGTCACTTGACTGCCTTTAGCTTCTTCATGTGTAGCCTGGAGAGTGTAACACCTGTCCCACAGGGCTGTTCTGATTCGGTCAGTTGAAGGAGATAAAGGTATGACCTAGCTGGTGGACACAGTAGAGCTCCCGTTTTACTCCTGAGTCAGCTGGAGTACGGAGGACATTGGAGAGTCAAACACAGGAACACTGTGATCTGACTTAGATTTTCTTTTCTTTTTAAAAATATTTTTTTGGCTGTGCTGGGTCTTGGTTGTGGCATGCAGGCTCTTTAGTTGTAGCATGTGAACTGTTAATTGCGGCATGTAGGATCTAGTTCCCCGGCCAGGGATGGAACCCAGGCTTCCTGCATTGGGAGCACTGAGTCTTAGCCACTGGACCAGCAGGAAAGTCCCTGATTTAGGTTTTCAAAGGCTTTTCTGGCTGCACTGCTGAGAACAGAGCAAAAGCAGAACGGAGAGACCAATCTGGAGGCTCAGTTCCTAAATCAGGCAGCTGTGGTGGTAACTTGGACCCAGGTAGGAGCTGAGTGGAGGAGGTGGTAAGAAGTGATTTGATTCTGGATGCAGTTTAAAGGTACAGTGATAGGATTCGCTAATAAATTGGATGTGTAAGAAGTAGAAGAATGTGAGTTGGTGGGTTGGAGGTACCCAGTGTTCACTTCGAGGCATGTTAAGGTGCCTGTGAGCCAGGTGGAGCCATTGGGAACAGGATGTGCATGTCTGGAATCAGGGAGAGGGACTGGGACTTGGCAGCATGTGTTTCCTTGGCTTGTTTCTTCTTCTTCCTTTTCTTTTGCTGTGGCTTGCAGGATCTTAGTTCCTCAACCAGGAATTGAACCCAGGCCATAAAATAGCATGGAAAAACCTGAACCACATTTGGCTAACCCAGTATTTGAACCAGAACTTTTTCTTTTAACTGAAACTTTTAAAAAGTCAGTCATACCTGTAGTGGGCTACAACAACATGCAGTTTGAAAAGCATGGTACGGGTTAAAACTAGAAGGTTGAATGAATTAGATTACTTGTGAGGGAGAAACCATCACGCCTCTCCGGGATGAAGAAGCCAGAGCAGGCTGAGGGGCCTGGATGCTGTGTTCTTGGTTTCCCCCAGGTGACCACCTTGGTGCTGCAGGGCCGGCTGGACGAGGCCCGACAGATGCTCTCCAAGGAAGCCGATGCCAATCCCGCCTCTGCAGGCATGTGCCGAGTCCTGGGGGACCTGATGAGGACCATGCCCGTTCTCAGCGTATGTGGAGCCGCCCGGGTCGCGGGGAGGGGTTCATACAGGGTGCATGAGAGCTGGCTGGCATGGTGACCGCCCCTGTCTGCATCTCTCCCACAGCCTGGGAACACGCAGACCCTGACGGAGCTGGAACTGAGGTGGCAGCACTGGCACGAGGAGTGTGAGCGGCACCTCCAGGACGGCACGTTCGCCTCCAGCCCCCGCCTCGAGTCCCTCTGCAAGGTCTGCGGGGAGCGGGTCCCAGCTAAGGGCCAAGCCAGCTCCTCCTGGGGCCCTGGCATCCAGCCCAGCAGCAGCTCCTCCTCAGACGGGGCTCTGTATGGGCCCTGTTGGGAAGGAGTGAGCTTTTGACTCAGCTGCTCCAGCTGAGATGAGGAACCTTACGGGGAAGTGTCCTCAGAGTTAAGGGACAGCGTCTCTTCTCAGGTCCTGCTGGGTGATGATGCCGCCCTGCTGGAGCAGAAGGAGCTTCTGAGTAACTGGTATCACTTCCTGGTGACCCGGCTGCTGTACTCTCAGCCCACGGTAAAGCCCATGGATCTGCACCTCTACGCTCAGGTGCGTCAGCTCCTCCGGGAGGGGAGGGGTGTCGGTGTCCGGGGCTCCACTCCCTGCCAGTCACTTTCACCATGTGGCCTCGTTGGCTTGACCCTCGCTGGAGAACAGAGGGGGCTTTCCTTGGGCCCAATTTGAAGGACCCCATTGTCCTTCTCCAGAGTCCCCTATACAGCAGCCCTGCCTGCCCCCTTGAGTCTCTGCCACCACCCGGGGACTGAATGGGTCACCGTCTTTCCGCAGTCCAGCCTTGACCTGTTTCTGGGAGGTGAGAGCAGCCCGGAGCCCCTGGACAACATCTTGATGGCAGCCTTCGAGTTTGACATCCACCAAGTGATCAAGGAGTGCAGGTAGGACCCGCTGCACCGCCACCACGCTGGGCGCCTCAGGGTTGCAGTGCAGCGGCTAGTGCATTCACCGTGTCGAACGCCCGTCACCGCCATCCTTTTCCAGAGCGTCCTGCTCCTTCCTGTTGGTGTCTTGGCCTTCTTCCCACAGACCCGTGCCTCCCGCCACAGCCACATTAGGTAGACAGTGCCTTCCTCTGGACAAGCCTGGGCCCTTCCTGAGGCTTGCAGGCTCCTGTATCTATAACAGTTTGCACTTCAGGGATATTTACTTAAAGTAATATTGCAAGAAGTTACTGTGGTATTTAAAATCCAGAAATAGCCAGCCAGCTTGTTTCTTGCAACATGATGGACATGCAGCCACCTTACAGGACAGCACTTCTCTGATGAGCCAGGAGCTACCACACCACCACATGGGGCTGGGTCTGTTCAGAGCAGAGACTCTACACCAGCCCCCTCCCCGGATCTGTCCCCAGACCTTCAGCAAGGCAGGAAAGGGAGTGTGAAACGATGAATCCAAAGCAAAGCTTTCCGGAATCCCCACCTGTAGTCCATCAGAGAGAACTTCCCCTCCCTCCTCGTGCAGAGGGAGAAGGCTGGGAACCGCTGGGGCAGGTGGCCCTGTTCAGGCATCGAATTCACTGACCTCGACTGGATCTTTTGTTAATGAATCTGGGCAGTGGGAAGGTCTCCCCGCTTCCACCCCCCCACCCCCACCCCCACCCCACCCATG
>SJYC01007345.1:0-39940 GCA_006408675.1 Madoqua kirkii | reverse complement strand
ATCTGCTCTTCCTGTTTGGCCAAAAGAAAGCCAAGGCCCACCATTCAGAAAATGGTGTTAGACTTGGAGAAAGGAAGGTCTGTATCCGTATTCTTTTCAAAAACCTCTAAAATAGGGACTGGTTGGAACTGGAAGATAACAGAATTCAGTGATTTTGGCGAGGGGTTGTATCTGCAGTGAAGGATCAGTGGGGGTGGCTCCCAGAGGCACAGATGCCAGTCTTTAGCTTTGTCAGTGTCTCTGTTTATACAAACAAATTCAAAGCAGTAGGTATTCCAGAATGTGTTGTCTGTTACGGGCAGTGGGTTATTTCCTCCAGGGCTTCCTTCATAAGCCACATCTGAGATTTTAGGATCAAGACAGATTTGAGCTAAAGAGGAAGGAAGGACGATAAAAAAGGTAAAGCACCTTGCTGTTTTCAGTGGTTGTAGAAGGAAAAGAGAAAGAAGTGTAACGAAGAGGCGTGGCGCTAATGAACGCCGCCGAAAAACGCATCACCCCTGCCAGTCTTGAAGGAGGAATGATCAGGCTTGCAGCCCCCTCGGTCTGGGTGTCCATCTGCCCTGGCAGGCAGGAAGAAAATTGAGGTATTTCCTCTAGCTGGGAATCTAGGAGCTCCGGTTTTCCTGACCAGTAAGCTGCTTCCTGCCCTAGTCTGAAAAGCAGGTCCTGAGACCTCTGCCCATTATTTGAAAGAAGGGCTGAAGTATCTTCAGAGAGAGAGTGCCCTCCTGGATGAGGAAGGGTGGGATCTGGGGTCTCCTGAGCACTTGCTTTTTCATGGGTTGTTCCAGTTAGGCCCCAGCTCGCTTCCCAGGGAATAGTGCCTCTGTCTGGGCTGGGGCGCTGGTGGTGTAGGGGTGCCTTGAGCTTCAGGTCTGGTGTCAGCTGTTCACTCCTCTTAGGGGGAATGAGGGAACCCTTCCTCAGCTAGAAGGAAGCTTTCTATAGGGGTACTTGATGACCCCCATGTCAACCATGCCAGGCCGTGGGGCAGACAGGGCTCCTGAGGCAGAGCAGAGAGACCCTGAAAGTGAAAGTGTAGTCACTCAGTCATCTCCGGCTCTTTGTGATCCAACTGACTGCATATAGCCTCCAGGCTCCTCAGTCCTTGGGATTTTCCAGGCAAGAATGCTGGAGTGGGTTGCCATTTCCTTCTCCAGGGGATCTTCCTGACGCAGGGATTGAACTCACGCCGCCCGCATGGTGGGCAGGCTCTTTTACCGTCTGAGCCATGAGGGAATCCCAGGGAGGCCCTGGGAGACCACGGTTTACCAGCTCCTGCTAAAGGGCCACGTGTTTGCCTGGCATATCCACAGCTGGAGGAAACATTGGATTTTTTCTCTTGTGGGTTGCAGCTGCCAATTCTTGCCATCCAGCACAAGGAAAAGGGGACCTGGCATGTACTTCACAGGACAGCAGCAGCCCCAGGGCAGGGCAGACAGCCCATTTAGTCAGTCATTCAGTGTAAACCAGTCCCTACTCTTTTTACATCCTGAGAGCAGGGTTTTTGTACCCTAGCAACATTGAAGGTGCTTTTCCCTCTCCCAAGATTTAAAAAATACTCCAGCATTATATAGAGATACAGAAAGGCCTATGCCAAGTAACAAATTAAAAATGTAACTCAAAATGATGCATTCACGCTGCAGTGAGTGCATTGATATATTCTATACAAAATGCTAGTGAGTTTACAAAATTTGGCGATGTTAAAAAAACCTAACATCTGGAGATTTAGAGGGCCCTAGAAAATGTCATTTTTAATAAGGGCTAGAGATGATTTTAGGTTTTGATTAAATGTGGTTTGGGGACAGACTTTTAGACCTTCGTTATGTGTCAGATTACATATCCATTAAAACCAGATTACTAATCATGTAATCAAGCAAAAAATAATTTTTTATACAGAGTGTTAATAAACAATACAAGGTGGTTTTTAAAGTGCTATCATGTATATATAATTGTGTTCATAAAATATGCTAATCAAAACTGTGCAACAGTGAGAAATGTTAATAGAACATAAACAGCAATCCAAATGCACGTAGTTCTTTGAATTCCATGTTTCATCAAGAATCACATCCCATTTATTTTTTCATCCTTTTCTTACCCATTACCCTGTATCTGCATTCTCTATATCTCATTGGGTCCTGGATTTTATTTTTCTGTGTGACGTTCTCCAGCGAAACGTCTTGCTGGCTGCTGTTTTGGGGTTGAATGTCCTTCTTGGTGTGTCTGCACCTAGCGGGCAGACAGAGTCCAGCTTGATACCGTCCCTCCCCTCCTTTTATAGCAGAGGAGGTGTGGGGCTTCTGCTTACGCTCCACACCTGGGGGCCGTGGCCGCTCATCCTGATGTTGCTTCTTTCCTTGCTGTCTGAACCTGTAGCATTGCCCTGAGCAACTGGTGGTTCGTGGCCCATCTGACAGACCTGCTGGATCACTGCAAGCTCCTGCAGTCACACAACCTCTAGTAAGTACACCGTGGCCATGCCAACCTTTCTGCTTGCTGCCACCCAGGCCCGTGAGGGTAGGGTGACCAGAATGCCTCAGGGGAGGTTGGGCTGCCGAAGAGGGCCCTGAAGAGCAGCCCGGAGCCTTGGTGTTGTGGTCTGTTCTCTGCCAGCTTTGGATCCAACATGAGAGAGTTCCTCCTGCTGGAATATGCCTCAGGACTCTTCGCTCATCACAGGTAGGAAGGCCGCAGGGCTGAGGGGCGGCAGGGTGCTCTCCAGCAGGCACTGCCGGTGGACGGGGCTCTCTCCCGTCTGGTTCCTTGAGGGCACAGGGTCTGGGGAGGAGCTGCCTTGGAGGTTAGTTCCCGGCCCCAGGGCAGCCTCTGGGCTCGCCAGCCCTCATGTCTGTCCCCCTCGGACCCATGCAGCCTGTGGCAGCTGGGTGTGGACTACTGTGACCACTGTCCAGAGCTGGGCCGGGTCTCTCTGGAGCTGCATATTGAGCGGATTCCTTTGACCACGGAGCAGAAAGCCCTCAAGGTACTGCGGGTCTGTGAGCAGCGGCAGATGACGGAGCAAGGTGAGTGGACTCTCCTCCCAGCCTTCAGAGAGTCTGGGCAGTAGCTGCCAGGATGTGAGCCAGAGCGCTGGAGAATCCCTGGGGTGGGGGAGGGAGAGCTGGGCACCCACTGGGACCTGGAAGCAGTCGAGCACGCTGCCTGTTATGAAGGTCCTGACCACTTCTACTTTCGTGCTTCCAATCAGAGGTCAGGCTGGGGCAGCTGTGGTTTGTCCTGTCCCAGGGGGTTGCTGGCTCAGACTAGCTTGGGGGGATGCAGGACTGGAGGTGACTCAGGAAGAGCACGGGGAGACGTTGATGAAGTTTATCCCATCTCTTCCCCCTTTGCTGTTGAGTGGTACAGGCCTAAATAGTTATTCTTCCCTTATGACTGTCCCTGAAAGCATATAGCACTCAAGATGCAAAGCTTGGCAGGATTTTCAGCATGTGGACAGATAATGACATGCTGATATGTGGGGAGCCTTACATATATTTTTGCTACCCCTGAAGGTGAAACCTACTCAGAAAGCCAAAGCCTACCAGAGTGGGTCAGACTGTTAACGAGGTCAGAAGACAGTTTATAAACCTGGCAGTTCCTAGTTCTGCTGCCCAGCTGTATTTGGAGCCCACAGAGAAGCCACATAAAACTCAGAGGCAGTGGGAAGGCTGTTCACCTATCTCAGCAGGGTTTGGGAATGGAGTGATTTGTAGGGTGAACGGTTTGCCTTTTCTCTTTTCCCTGCAAAGTTCGCAGCATCTGTAAGATCTTGGCCATGAAAGCGGTCCGCAACAATCGCCTGGGCTCTGCTCTGTCTTGGAGCATTCGAGCCAAAGATGCTGCCTTTGCCACGCTGGTGTCAGACAGGTGGGCTCCCCTTCTGGGTGCTTCCTGGGTGCTGCCTGGGAAGCTGCAGGGCTAAGCGGGGGTCCTGGGGCTGCCGCTGTCATCTCTGGGCCGGCCTTGCAGGTTCCTCAGGGATTACTGTGAGCGAGGCTGCTTCTCTGACCTGGATCTCATTGACAACCTGGGACCAGCCATGATGCTTAGTGATCGACTGACGATGTCCCCCTCGGACCCATGCAGCCTGTGGCAGCTGGGTGTGGACTACTGTGACCACTGTCCAGAGCTGGGCCGGGTCTCTCTGGAGCTGCATATTGAGCGGATTCCTTTGACCACGGAGCAGAAAGCCCTCAAGGTACTGCGGGTCTGTGAGCAGCGGCAGATGACGGAGCAAGGTGAGTGGACTCTCCTCCCAGCCTTCAGAGAGTCTGGGCAGTAGCTGCCAGGATGTGAGCCAGAGCGCTGGAGAATCCCTGGGGTGGGGGAGGGAGAGCTGGGCACCCACTGGGACCTGGAAGCAGTCGAGCACGCTGCCTGTTATGAAGGTCCTGACCACTTCTACTTTCGTGCTTCCAATCAGAGGTCAGGCTGGGGCAGCTGTGGTTTGTCCTGTCCCAGGGGGTTGCTGGCTCAGACTAGCTTGGGGGGATGCAGGACTGGAGGTGACTCAGGAAGAGCACGGGGAGACGTTGATGAAGTTTATCCCATCTCTTCCCCCTTTGCTGTTGAGTGGTACAGGCCTAAATAGTTATTCTTCCCTTATGACTGTCCCTGAAAGCATATAGCACTCAAGATGCAAAGCTTGGCAGGATTTTCAGCATGTGGACAGATAATGACATGCTGATATGTGGGGAGCCTTACATATATTTTTGCTACCCCTGAAGGTGAAACCTACTCAGAAAGCCAAAGCCTACCAGAGTGGGTCAGACTGTTAACGAGGTCAGAAGACAGTTTATAAACCTGGCAGTTCCTAGTTCTGCTGCCCAGCTGTATTTGGAGCCCACAGAGAAGCCACATAAAACTCAGAGGCAGTGGGAAGGCTGTTCACCTATCTCAGCAGGGTTTGGGAATGGAGTGATTTGTAGGGTGAACGGTTTGCCTTTTCTCTTTTCCCTGCAAAGTTCGCAGCATCTGTAAGATCTTGGCCATGAAAGCGGTCCGCAACAATCGCCTGGGCTCTGCTCGTCTTGGAGCATTCGAGCCAAAGATGCTGCCTTTGCCACGCTGGTGTCAGACAGGTGGGCTCCCCTTCTGGGTGCTTCCTGGGTGCTGCCTGGGAAGCTGCAGGGCTAAGCGGGGGTCCTGGGGCTGCCGCTGTCATCTCTGGGCCGGCCTTGCAGGTTCCTCAGGGATTACTGTGAGCGAGGCTGCTTCTCTGACCTGGATCTCATTGACAACCTGGGACCAGCCATGATGCTTAGTGATCGACTGACGTTCCTGGGTGAGTCTCTGAGCTGTCCCCTGGACCTTCAGCACAAGCGCACAGATAGGGACTTGCACAGAAGTTCTAGACTTCTCCAGTCCAAAACACACAGAACTCTGAGGGACTTCCCTGGCAGTCCAGTGGTTAAGACTCCATGCTTCCACTGCAGGGGGTGCAGGTTTGATCCCCGGTGAGGGAACCAAAAGCCCACATACCGTGTAGCATGACCAAGGGGGCAAAAAAACAGATCAAAACACATAGGCGCCCATGTGGTCTCTGCAGAGTATTTTTGGAAACATTTTCTGGTGATTCGAAGCTTAGAGACTGTGACAGTAGTGTAAGGACTGAGAGACTACGCAGCCCCCTCCAGTGCTCGCGCCTGGAGATCCCGTGGACGAGCAGCCTGGGGGCTGCAGTCCATGGGGCCGCTAGGAGTCGGACTCGACTGAGCAGCTTCACTCTCACTTTTCACCTTCTTGCACTGGAGAAGGAAATGGCAGCCCACTCCAGTGTTCTTGCCTGGAGATCCCAGGGGCGGGGGAGCCTGGTGGGCTGCCGTCTATGGGGTCGCACAGATTCAAATACGACTGAAGCGACTTAGCGGCAGCAGCAGCTACACACTTTACCAAGTTAACCAGTTATTTCTGTTTTGCCTCATTTGTTTCATTCTGTCAATCAGGTTTTTTGGGAATAGTCTGAAAGTATGTTGGAGACATTGTTTCCCTTCCTCCCTAAATATCTGAGCATGTATATCCTAAAGAATAAGAACATTCTCTTACTTAACAGTTATGAAAATCAGGCGGTTCAGCATTGGTAAAATACTCTCACCCAATCCATATTCTGATTCCATTAGTTGTCCCAATAAAGTCCTTTGTCATGAATTTAGTTTTCGTATCTCATCAATGCCTCTGCCTTTGTTGGTCTTCCTTAACCTTGATGTTTTTGCAGTCTGTTCAGCTCGTTATAGAATTTTCTTACTTTGGGTTCATTCATGAACAGCCTCAGGATATATACTTGGCAGAAATTCCACTGAGGGGATGTGTTAATAGGAACTCCCTTAGTGGAGTTCACCTTGATCACTTGGTTAAAGCAGCATCCACCAGGGTCTCCTCTAAAATTTATTAAACAGATTTATTAATCTGTGGAGCTGTACTTTAGGATTATTTAAATCTCCTCAGACTTTGATCCACTAGTGTTCGTTCATAACTACTGGTGATTTTCTGACTGCCAAAAAAATTGTGTTTTAGTTGGCATTCCCCATTATGGGATTCCCCTTCCTCCCATTTATTCTTTCATTTATATCAGCCATGGCCTCGAGTGTTATTCAGTCTATTATCAACCATATCTCTCCTTCATTTTGATGCTTATATTCTCCAAGGTTTGGCTCTTTGGAGCCCCCTTTAAGCAAGGATTTTGAATCCTTTTGGTCTCGTTGGCTGATGAGCTTACAGGACACTTTGGAAGAATTTCCTTGCTCTGGGGTCTCTTGTTAGGGTCACAGGTGACCTAGTGCTCTCTTCCCAATAGGGAAGTACCGCGAGTTCCACCGCTTATACGGGGAGAAACGCTTTGTCGATGCCGCTTCTCTCCTCCTCTCATTGATGACGTCCCAGATTGCCCCCCGGTCTTTCTGGATGACGCTGCTGACAGACGCCCTGCCCCTTTTGGAACAGAAACAGGTACGCGTTGAGTCCACAGTGTCTTCTCTTTTATCCTGTAGCTGTTGCAAATGTATATCATCCATTGTCTCCTAAGTAGGGGTGTGTGTTTGTACCCCTGCTCTGGAAATCTAGTATCTCCAGAATTAGTTTTTGTATTTCATCAATGCCTCTGCCTTTGTCGGTCTTCCTTAACCTTGACGTTTTAGCAGAGTCTGTTCAGCTCTCTTGTAGAATATTCTTACTTTGGGTTTATTCATGAAATAATAAATACTAATTCTAGTATTTCCAGCACCCACTCTGGAAACCTAGTATCTCCACAAGAAAATGACTTGAAATGAGGCAGCCGTCCACTGACATTGCTCAGCCCAGGACCCTGACGAGAAGAGCTGGGAGTGAGTGGGGCTGCTTACCCCCAGCACACTTCTCCACATGAGATACAAGAAAGGCTGTCTCAGCCTGAGTCCTCGCACAAACCACTATAGGCACTGGCTTGGGAACAGCTCCTTGAAGCAGCCTCTCTCCGCAGGTGATCTTCTCTGCAGAGCAGACATACGAGCTCCTGAGGTGTCTGGAGGACCTGACCTCTGGAAGGCCGCTGTGTGGAGAGCCTGACGCCCAGCAGCTCCAGGTCAGTCTGATGGTTCCAGGATGGAGAGGAGAAGGCCCCTGCCCCACAAGATGTCGGCCCCTTACAAACTCACATGCCTCTGACATTACCACTTGTGACTACGGCACACTAACTTTTTAGGAGGAAATGGGATTTTAGTGTTCTGGGATCTCGATTTTTTTTTTCCTGTCAGTTGTGATGGTCCTCTGCATGCAGCTTGGTCTCATGCTAAGAACTTGCTGGAAGATACTACTGAATGTTGTGTGCCCTTTTTCCCCCTTTAGATTAGTCTAGTCTCGGGAAAGAAGCAAAACTTCCTGCCGGTCTCCACACAGGCTCTCTTTGCTTTTAGGATGATGACATTGAGACCACCAAGGTGGAAATCCTGAGACTTGCTCTTGCGCGGAATCTTGCTCGGTCAATTATAAAAGAAGGCTCATTGGAAGGTTCCTGAAGCTGGCTCCAACATGGTATCATTGGAAGGTTCCTGAAGCTGACTCCAACATGGTATCTTTGTAAAGGCAATGTATATACACTTTTAAAAGAATAAATGTTTCTTTTTGCAAATACAGGCAAGTTCTTACAGAATTTAACAGTTCTTACATGTGGGCAGGTTTTAACCTGCCAGCACTGGAAACCTGAGGTAGCCACTTGGAGAGAAAGCATCCCTGAGGTTACGGGGAACACAGAGCCCTCCTGCCTGCAGGTAGAAACCTGAACAAGAGTGGTCCACAGTTTGCTTGTGCATCTGAGACTTGGCTTCACCTCAGAATTATCTGTTAACTTTCTGGTTATCTTTTTTTATTATTTAGCTTTTTATTTTGTGCTGGAGTATCGCCGGTTAACATTGCTCTGAGTTTCAGGTGAACAGTAGAGCGACTCAACCATACATATACATGTGTCCATTCTCCCCCAAACTCCCCTCCCACCCAGGCTTCCCCGAAACAGTGACTATATGGTAGGTTCCTTGCTGGTTCTCTTAAAATATAGCAGTGTGCACATGTCTGTCCCGGACTCCCTAACTGGCCCTTCCCCTCATCTTTCTCCTTGGCTGGTTGTCTTCTTTAAAACAGGAAACAGTCTAGGAACTCATCTTTTAACAGAAACCTCAGGTGGCACTGGCATAGCTGCCTGCCTGTGTCTGAAATTCCCAAGTGGTACCTTTCCCCACACTGGGGTGACAGGTATCTGTATTAGAAAGATTGCAACTAGGGCAAAAATGGTTTTATTTAACATGCAGCAAAACAAGGGAAGCAGCTGATATATCCAGTAGTTTTTTGTCACAAAGTGACCTCAATAGTAACGAGTAACACTCATAAATAACTCTAAAGCCTAAAGCTTATTGTCAAGGTACATTCCGTGTAGTAGTCCCACAGAGCTTCCCAGGGCTGCAGCAGCCCATCTCTGGAGAGCTCTTGGACTTACTCCTTAAGGAGTGAAATGGATTCACTTTCTTTCATCTGTCCTAAAGAAGCAGTGAAACCTGCTCGCTGATGAGGGGAGGGGGCAATGGCCTCTTGTTTAAGGAAGCCTGGCAAGAGTAGGGAAGGGTCAGGGCTGCCTTTCCCTGGAGCTGGCTCTGGCTCATCCAGCTGAGCGCAGGTGAGCCACATGCTCATTCACCAGCGGCTGGGTCTCACCTGCCTGTCGCCCCATGAGGCCTGGACTCCCCAGCCCAGCTGTAGCCAGCGGACAGAGCACTGTTGAAGCAATAGGGCCTGGTGACTCAATTCAAGCAAGGCCCCTAATCTCACCACCTCCAGACCCAACATATCGCCGACAGCGCCCCTCGGCAGCTGGGGACACTCGGGGTTTCTGGGCAGCAGGTAAGGACATAAGTTTAGTGCAACGTGCCTGCTCCTGAGGCCTCCTGTTCCCAACCGTGAGCCACCCTGCAGGCCAGCTGGTGGGAGGTGGGGGCCAAAGCAGGACACGGGGTGCTATCCTCCCCCAGAGGTGTTGGGGGCAGCACGGCAGTCTGCTCCACGCCGAACAAGAGGTAGTAAGTGAGAGATGGCCTGTTCCTGTGGCAGGAGGCACCCTTTTCCTGGAGAGTGCTGGGCATCTGCTTCGGGAGAAGGCGCAACACTGCTCTCTTCCGTTTCCTTTCCTGGTTGTGGTTTAGGCTGCTGCAAGGCCAAGTTCTACTTCCAGTAGCTTCAGTTCCTCATCCTACCGTGATGTCCATGGGACACAGCCTGCCGCCGCCAGGGCCCAGCACAACTCTCCCTCGCGGCCATTCCAGGGTCGTGCTGCCCACAGAGGGCAGGGGTGGCGATCCAGCAGCACCAGCGCCCTGCTCTGGGCCCAGGGCCATGCGGGAGCCATGGACTGTGCCCTCCTCCCAGAAGCCTGCCAAGGGGAAGCCTGGGTAACAGCAGGGCTGAGAATTGGGGATGTGAGGACGTGGTCCCAAAGGAGGGCCCTGAGTCTCTGCATCAGAGGATGCCAGCGCAAGGGGAAAACTCACCCCAGCCTTGGAGCCATGTCCCAGGCTGGGGGGAGGGGGGTGGCACCTGGGGCCACTCCCCACTCCTGATGTATGTGGCCACTTCAAGTCACACAGGTAGATAAAAACAGGTCCTTCTGGGGGCCGAAGGAAGAGAGATCACAGCAGCAGCTTGGCTCCTGGCAGCAGCGCCCAGGGCCCCTGTTCCACATCAAAGCTCTTAAGCACAGCGGTTAGGATGTGAAGGAAGACCAGGCCTGGAGAGCCTCCCCTCTTGGAGTAGCCTGCCTGGGCTCCAAATGCAGCCAACACGTGTCCTCTGGGGTTATAGGTTCCCCCACTGCTCCACAGGGGGGAACTGGTCCACCTCACCCACCTCAGTGCTCAGCTGCTCCCCCAAGGCAAAGGTCAGCCTGTACCGAAGCCTCGCCTTCTCCTGCAGCAGAGGGGCCGCGCGTCAGACACCCCTTCTCTGACACCCTTGGGGCGCTTTTGTGCAGGGGACACGCCCTGCTCCTACCACCCCATCCTCACTTGGCCTTTGGGCCAGGGTGGAAAAGGGACGTGGGAGAAGCAGTAACAGTCCAGGCTGGGAGGCAGTGGACGTGGGCGTCGAATCTGGGGCAGAGGGGCTTTCAGGTGGGGTCCCCAGCTCCAACTCACCTTCAGTGGGTTGGCCAGCAGCATGACCTGCGTGATGGCTGCAGGTGGCTGGATGGGGCTGAAAGGAGAGAGTTCTGTCCCAGAGGGTGGCTGCAACTTCACTTTCATTGACTAAAGAGAGAGAGAGGCTCCTTTGAAGAGATGGCAGGTGCCCTTGAGGTGGAACGAGGTGTGGACATGCGGGTGCAGGAAGAGGCCCCAAGGAGCGAGGATACCTTGGGCACTGCGGCCTGCAGCACGATGCTCTTGATGGGCAAGGGAGCCGTATTCAGCATGGACACCACCACCACCAGCACGTCAGGCCGTCCTGGAGGACACTCCTTGGCAAAATGGAAGAGGATGCGGAAGCCGTTTTTATCATAGGCTGTCACAGGAAGGGCACTGCCAAAGAGGTAGTAAGTGAGAGATGGCCTGTTCCTGTGGCAGGAGGCACCCTTTTCCTGGAGAGTGCTGGGCATCTGCTTCGGGAGAAGGCGCAACACTGCTCTCTTCCGTTTCCTTTCCTGGTTGTGGTTTAGGCTGCTGCAAGGCCAAGTTCTACTTCCAGTAGCTTCAGTTCCTCATCCTACCGTGATGTCCATGGGACACAGCCTGCCGCCGCCAGGGCCCAGCACAACTCTCCCTCGCGGCCATTCCAGGGTCGTGCTGCCCACAGAGGGCAGGGGTGGCGATCCAGCAGCACCAGCGCCCTGCTCTGGGCCCAGGGCCATGCGGGAGCCATGGACTGTGCCCTCCTCCCAGAAGCCTGCCAAGGGGAAGCCTGGGTAACAGCAGGGCTGAGAATTGGGGATGTGAGGACGTGGTCCCAAAGGAGGGCCCTGAGTCTCTGCATCAGAGGATGCCAGCGCAAGGGGAAAACTCACCCCAGCCTTGGAGCCATGTCCCAGGCTGGGGGGAGGGGGGTGGCACCTGGGGCCACTCCCCACTCCTGATGTATGTGGCCACTTCAAGTCACACAGGTAGATAAAAACAGGTCCTTCTGGGGGCCGAAGGAAGAGAGATCACAGCAGCAGCTTGGCTCCTGGCAGCAGCGCCCAGGGCCCCTGTTCCACATCAAAGCTCTTAAGCACAGCGGTTAGGATGTGAAGGAAGACCAGGCCTGGAGAGCCTCCCCTCTTGGAGTAGCCTGCCTGGGCTCCAAATGCAGCCAACACGTGTCCTCTGGGGTTATAGGTTCCCCCACTGCTCCACAGGGGGGAACTGGTCCACCTCACCCACCTCAGTGCTCAGCTGCTCCCCCAAGGCAAAGGTCAGCCTGTACCGAAGCCTCGCCTTCTCCTGCAGCAGAGGGGCCGCGCGTCAGACACCCCTTCTCTGACACCCTTGGGGCGCTTTTGTGCAGGGGACACGCCCTGCTCCTACCACCCCATCCTCACTTGGCCTTTGGGCCAGGGTGGAAAAGGGACGTGGGAGAAGCAGTAACAGTCCAGGCTGGGAGGCAGTGGACGTGGGCGTCGAATCTGGGGCAGAGGGGCTTTCAGGTGGGGTCCCCAGCTCCAACTCACCTTCAGTGGGTTGGCCAGCAGCATGACCTGCGTGATGGCTGCAGGTGGCTGGAGGGGCTGAAAGGAGAGAGTTCTGTCCCAGAGGGTGGCTGCAACTTCACTTTCATTGACTAAAGAGAGAGAGAGGCTCCTTTGAAGAGATGGCAGGTGCCCTTGAGGTGGAACGAGGTGTGGACATGCGGGTGCAGGAAGAGGCCCCAAGGAGCGAGGATACCTTGGGCACTGCGGCCTGCAGCACGATGCTCTTGATGGGCAAGGGAGCCGTATTCAGCATGGACACCACCACCACCAGCACGTCAGGCCGTCCTGGAGGACACTCCTTGGCAAAATGGAAGAGGATGCGGAAGCCGTTTTTATCATAGGCTGTCACAGGAAGGGCACTGCCTGTATGTAAGAATGGGGCAGGTGAGGGCGGGGGGAGAGGTGGGCCTGAGACACAGCACCGCAGCCAGGCGGGAGGGCACGGCTACCCCAGGACCAGGAAACTCCTGAAGGAGCCTGGAAGAACCTCCCGAGTGCACAGCAGGGACAAGCACAGACTCCAACACAGTAGGGAGGGCCACGTGTGGCTCTGAGGGACTCTGGCAAGAAAAGCCTGGACCCACCCGTCCCTTGCCATGCGGCCCACACCTCTGCAGGCTGGGGCCCCCGCCCCTCACCCCGAGCCTCCAACACCTACTAGGCTTGATAGACTCCAGGGGCACGTGGACACTGGCCAGGGAGAGCTCAGGCCCCTTCACGGGGCTGCCCTGGGCCTGGAAGAGAGGGCTGCTGGGCCCCGCGGAGAAGGGGAGAAGAGGCCGAGTGGAGGCGCTGCTGGGGAGCAGAGGAGGGGCGGCAGCACCCGGGAAGCAGCTGGAGGTGGCGGGTTTCACCAGGCCCGAGGTCCTGGGCAGCAGGAAGGAGGACAAGGCATGTCGAAGGCCGGGCAGAGCTGCTGGCCGGCCCCCACGGGCGCCCCCAGACTAGAGCCGGCTCTACCCCCATCCCACTTCTAGATTCCAGCTGACCCACCAGACTGAGGGAACTCTCGCAACCCCCTGGGGCTGCCTCCCCAGCGCCCCTCTCCCGCTCATACGCTTTGGCCTCTTCAAGAAGCTGGTCGAGGGCATCCAGCTGGTGCAGGGTGCTGTCTCCCAAAGCAGAAGCACACTGCCCAGGGGCGATGGGCTCAGCCTTTGGGGCCAGAGCTGGGGCCAGGCCAGTGGAGAAAGAGAAGGGGCTGGCTGTGGGGGCAGGAACGCCAGCTGGGGCCACTGGGGCCTGGGAACTGCCTGCGGGGGCCACCGAGGACTGGAGGAGAGGCCCGTCTGCGGGGCTACAGGCTCCCAGAATGGGTTTGGGGCTGAAGAAGTCCAGGTCCGACCGCTCGCTCTAGGGAATGAAAGTGGGAGTGAGGGGGCCCTGCAGGTGGCGGAGGCTGCAGGCTCTCCACCCCACCCACCCCTCATGCTGTTCCCAGGGGCTGGGCTGAGCCCTCTACAAGAGCAGCCGTCCTGTGGACACAGCGCACAAAGCGCTGTGTGCAGGACGATGCCCGGGGCCAGGACAAGGCTAGGAAGTGGAGGCGACACGGTGCCCGCCCCTACCTGGAGCAGGGGCCACTGGCTGTTACCAGCTGCCTTGGCGGGAGGAGCACTGGGCGCCGGGTCGGTGAGGCCTGAGGACAGAGGAGACAGCTGTGGTGGAAGAGGCTCTGGGCTGGGGAGGCCCCAGCCCCACCTCACTTGAGGGAGGGTCACCCGTGACCACCAGGCCGCCCAAGGGTGACAGGGCATCCCCTGTAGCTTCTGGAGGGGAATGGACCCTCTTCCATCTTTATGCTGCGGGGGGTGCCTGCTGGGGAAGGGGGACCACCGCCAGACAGGATGTCCACCAGAGGACACTGCCCTGGGCCCTCCTTCCCACCCTTGCTAAGCACGCAGGGTCCCCCTCGGGCCTCCCCGCCCCAGCACCTCTCCTCGCTGAGGCCCGGAAGCCCCGGGCAGCCCCCTCCAGGACGCACCCAAGCAGAGCAGCTCTTCGTCCAACAGGCTGAGGGCGTTGCTTGTATTGCTGGGTCCTGGAGCTGTCTCTTATACACATCTCCCTTACAAACTCACATGCCTCTGACATTACCACTTGTGACTACGGCACACTAACTTTTTAGGAGGAAATGGGATTTTAGTGTTCTGGGATCTCGATTTTTTTTTTCCTGTCAGTTGTGATGGTCCTCTGCATGCAGCTTGGTCTCATGCTAAGAACTTGCTGGAAGATACTACTGAATGTTGTGTGCCCCTTTTCCCCCTTTAGATTAGTCTAGTCTCGGGAAAGAAGCAAAACTTCCTGCCGGTCTCCACACAGGCTCTCTTTGCTTTTAGGATGATGACATTGAGACCACCAAGGTGGAAATCCTGAGACTTGCTCTTGCGCGGAATCTTGCTCGGTCAATTATAAAAGAAGGCTCATTGGAAGGTTCCTGAAGCTGGCTCCAACATGGTATCATTGGAAGGTTCCTGAAGCTGACTCCAACATGGTATCTTTGTAAAGGCAATGTATATACACTTTTAAAAGAATAAATGTTTCTTTTTGCAAATACAGGCAAGTTCTTACAGAATTTAACAGTTCTTACATGTGGGCAGGTTTTAACCTGCCAGCACTGGAAACCTGAGGTAGCCACCTTGGAGAGAAAGCATCCCTGAGGTTACAGGGGCCCGGGGCGGGGGGGGGGGGGGGGGGGGGGGAGGAGGGGGACCCCGAGGCCGGGAGGGGTGGGGGCCAGTGCTGGGGGCGGGCCGCTCGGCACCTCCACCTCGGCAAGGTCGATGAGAGTGCCTTGGCTTCCTGGATGGATAACAGAAGGGGACAGGAATCACTGGGGGCCCCTCCCGGGCTGCACAGGGGGAGGGGGACCCTGAGCACAGCCTCTGGCCGCCTCCCAGAGCATCTGTCTGGGCAGCGGTGAAGAGCTGGTGGAGGCGGCAGGTGGGGGAGGAGGGGCTCGGGGGGCTCAAAGTCCCCTCAGGCCCATGGGCTGATACGGGGTCACCCTCACTGGGGACCCAGGCTGCTCCGGAGGGAGCGGGGAACCAGAACACTTTACCTTCTGAGTCGGGACTGGCTGAGGTCACCACCTCACCGTTGACGACCTGCCCTTCAACAACTGTCTTATAAGAGTTGATGACCCGGGAGAGGTTGTCACTGGCCTGTAAGATGTCCCCTGGTACCGGAGAGAAATCTGTCACTCCCGGCCTGACAATGCCCCCACCACACACATCTAAATCCCCAGGTCACCCCCTCAACCACCCTTCCTGGTCCACTCACCTAAACTATTATCATCGTCCTCGGTCTCACTGGCGAGTTTGAATAACGTCCGCCTCTTGTTCTCACACCGATCAAACAGCTCCTAATAGAGACCCAGGCAGGAAAACTCAAGCTGCCAGATCACCCAAACCACCATCCACGCCACCAAGTTCTGGCTCCCCTGGTACATGGGTTAGGTGGTACCACACTTAACCCAGATCACCTAACCCAGCATCCACACAGAGTCCCGGCTCCCCTGGCACTGTGGTCAGCTATAGGAGATCACCCAACCCAGCATCCACACCAGAGTCCCAGCTCCCCTAGTATCAGGTCAGCTCCTGGCAGAGTCAGGCTCTGCACACACGTCTTCTTGCTGCCAGCCTCGGCCACTCTGCGTCACAAGACACCCGCTCAGGCGGAGGGGCCACCAGGACAGCAGGTCCCTTCCCACTCCCGGCCTGGCACATGCCTCAGAATTCAGCGTCTCTCTGTGACCGAGGACGGAGGAGCACATCCGGGAACCAGGGTGGGCCTTTCTCATCCCCAGGCAGAAGGCGAGGTGGAGAGCAGGGGTGCGCCCTGAGGCGGGTCTGCATGGAACGAGTCAGCCACGGCTCATGGGCACTTGGGGGCACCACCCCTCGCGGTCTGGCTGCTGGCGGAGAAGGACTGCCAGGTGTGTAGCAGCGTCTCGGGGCAGGAACGACGCCCTCTCCTGGGGCCTACCTTCATGAGCTCCTTGTCTGCCTCCGCAGAGCCCTCTCTGCTGTAGTGACGCAGCATCTCACCAAGCAGCTTCACGCTGTTATCGACCTCCTCTAAGGTGTGCAGACGCTCGGTCACCTTCTGGACCCGCGCCTCATCCTGCGCCAGAGAGGCCCAAGGAGCGACAGCTCAGCTGGACTTGGCCCACTGCCCCCAAAACCCCACCAGGGAGGGTGCACACCTGCCCAGGGAACACGTGGGCCAAGGCCCACCCCACGGAGAATCCTTTCAACATGTGATTCTTGGAACCACTAGCCTCAGACCCAATCGACAGCTCTTCTTTCAAGGCAGCAGCCCACTTGCCCCTGAGCCTGGCCCCACGACTCTGGCTCCTCCCTCCTGTCCGGCCCTGCTCCCACGTGTGGGCGAGCCCTGGGGACAGGGGAAGGGTCAACTGCTCTGGGGCCATGGGCTCCTCCTCCCCAGGGCTCAGGGCCCACCCACCTCCTTCACCATGGACTTGATGAGCTTGTTGGCCTCCTGGAGGTCGTCCGGGTTTTTGCTTTTCAATAGTTTGGCTAAAAGCTGGAAGAGGAGGGCATCAGAGGCGGAGGGACGGCAGCACGCCCCGGGGAACACACAGGAACTGAGCGCACCCCGGTGCTGAGCGAGCCCACGCCCCATCGAGGACTTTACCTTGGATTTCTCCTCATCATCAAAAACGGGGTTTTTGGGTCGAGGTGGTGGAGATGGGATCAGCGTCCTGTCCACAGAGATCAGCGGGTCGGAATGCACGATGCCTGAAAGGGGACGGAGCAGCGGTAGAAACAGGCTGGGCCGCCCTGGCACCCTTCCCCACACAGCAAGAGGGCGCTCACGGGACCAGGCCTGCAGGCCGCACACATCTCAGCCCCTCAAAGCCCAGCCCAGCGGCCCCTGCTTGGGCAGACACCCGCGTACCCTGTCTCTTCAACATGTGGTAGGCATCCTTGATCTTTGATTCTTCCGGCAGGGCCAACGTCCAGCTATAAAGCAGCTCAACAACCTTGGTCTTCACTTTCTCAGACACCCTGTCCCCCAGGTACTAAGAAGCAAAGGAAATGGGAAAGCTGAGTGTGTGCAGCCTGGAGGCAGAGACAGAGGGAGGCTGTGCTCATAGCAATCAAACGGCTGCTAACTGGCTGCAGTCCCCAGGCCGCCTCCAGACCTGCGGGTGTGAGCCGGGGCGGGGGAGGGCAGCGGCATCCACGGGGCACAGACTCCGCTCAGGCCGGGGCTGGGAGCTCTCACTGTGTTCACGCACAACAGGCCAGACACACAACTGCACTTTCTCCCAAAGGAGTGAACGAGAATGCCTTCGCTGTGAAGAAGTGTCCCCTCTGCCGTAAGCGGGTGCCCGGAGCAGAAGCGACACTAGTGTGTGGCCGTGGTCGAGAGACGAGGGCGGCCGCGTGAGCGCGGCGAGGAACGGTGAACCCACCTCCTTCACCATGGACTTGATGAGCTTGTTGGCCTCCTGGAGGTCGTCCGGGTTTTTGCTTTTCAATAGTTTGGCTAAAAGCTGGAAGAGGAGGGCATCAGAGGCGGAGGGACGGCAGCACGCCCCGGGGAACACACAGGAACTGAGCGCACCCCGGTGCTGAGCGAGCCCACGCCCCATCGAGGACTTTACCTTGGATTTCTCCTCATCATCAAAAACGGGGTTTTTGGGTCGAGGTGGTGGAGATGGGATCAGCGTCCTGTCCACAGAGATCAGCGGGTCGGAATGCACGATGCCTGAAAGGGGACGGAGCAGCGGTAGAAACAGGCTGGGCCGCCCTGGCACCCTTCCCCACACAGCAAGAGGGCGCTCACGGGACCAGGCCTGCAGGCCGCACACATCTCAGCCCCTCAAAGCCCAGCCCAGCGGCCCCTGCTTGGGCAGACACCCGCGTACCCTGTCTCTTCAACATGTGGTAGGCATCCTTGATCTTTGATTCTTCCGGCAGGGCCAACGTCCAGCTATAAAGCAGCTCAACAACCTTGGTCTTCACTTTCTCAGACACCCTGTCCCCCAGGTACTAAGAAGCAAAGGAAATGGGAAAGCTGAGTGTGTGCAGCCTGGAGGCAGAGACAGAGGGAGGCTGTGCTCATAGCAATCAAACGGCTGCTAACTGGCTGCAGTCCCCAGGCCGCCTCCAGACTCGCGGGTGTGAGCCGGGGCGGGGGAGGGCAGCGGCATCCACGGGGCACAGACTCCGCTCAGGCCGGGGCTGGGAGCTCTCACTGTGTTCACGCACAACAGGCCAGACACACAACTGCACTTTCTCCCAAAGGAGTGAACGAGAATGCCTTCGCTGTGAAGAAGTGTCCCCTCTGCCGTAAGCGGGTGCCCGGAGCAGAAGCGACACTAGTGTGTGGCCGTGGTCGAGAGACGAGGGCGGCCGCGTGAGCGCGGGAGGAACGGTGGCTGCTGTCGCGGGAGCCTCGTCAGCGGGCGCACAGAGGCCAGGAGGGCGGCAGAGACATCCCTGCGTGCACGTCCACCCTCAGCACGGCATCCTCTGAGCACAGGACCCAGGGAACCCCAGCCCCGTGGAGGCGCTGGTCCGCGTGGTGAAAGCCGGTAAGGAGGGAGCGGGGAGGAACACAAAAGAAGTTCTGAGAAACGGAACTGCCACCAACTGACCTTCGGAGAGACGACTTTGATCAGCTCATTCAAAAACCGGAACTTCCCCACTTCGTTATGGAACCTCCTCCCGCAGTTCTTCATGCAGGCTTCCAGCACCTGGGGCACAGAGGCCAGGCGCTCAGGCCAGGACCTGGTGCTCGGCCAGACCCCACACACTGGCAGCGCTGCACAAACACTCGCCCAGAGAAGGACCTAACCAGGAGAAGAGGCGGCCCTGGGGGACATCAGGGCAGTGGGATTACTCACAGAAGAGTCCCTCAAGGTGCAAACCCCTCTGGGGAAGCTCAGCAGAAACTAAAGTTAAAAACTCTGAAGCCCAGATAAGAAGACAGTCAGACGGTCAGCCCTGGAGGTGGCCTGCCTGCAGATCCTGCCCTCGGGCTTCACAGGTAAGGAGATGGAGGCAGAGACCACACGCTCCTCTGATTCAGGGTCCAGGGCTCTTTCCAAAGCTGATCAACATGTTGGGCAGGCCGGAGAGGATGTTTCAATTCTGTCTTCTTCATCTTAGACGGACATGCTATTTTCCCGCCCTGAGCCCCATCGATCTTCCTCTGGGGCCTCAAGTTCTCAGGTGCTGCTGTGGGGCCTGGCACCTGAGTTTATGCCAAGGAGCGCACCACCCAAGTGCTGCCCCCTGCCCCAGCTTCCATCTTTGTAAATCGGGGCTTTTCAACCACACTACTACAGACGTTCTGGGCCAGTCACTGGTTCTGGGAGCCTGTCCTGGGCACTACAGAATGCGCAGCAGCACCCCGGGCTCCACCCATGTAGACGCCAGAAGCACCCCCCGACCTGTGGCCAGCAACAGTGTCTCCAGACACTGCCCAGGGTGCCCGGGGGATACAGCCGCCCCCGCGGAGAGCCAGGGTTAATGAAGCCCTCGCTCTGCGGAGTGCACAGCACAAGCATGTGTGCAGGCTCAGCGCCTTTCCCCAACAGCCCCCTCCCGCCCTTCCAGGAGCTAAAGGGAGTCAGGAGAGAACCCGGGCATGCTGGCTTAGGGGAAAGCCTGGAGGCGCCCTAGCACCGCACTCGACCCTGAATCCCCCGAGTCTGAATAAACGCTAAGATCTGCCCACTGGGGTGATGCCTTCACTAGTGACCCACATCATTTTTAGCTACAGGACAAATTACACTTGGCCAGCTCTTACCTGGCAAGACAGCTCTGTCAGCCTCTCTGCGCCCCACCCGGGGCCCATGGCCACTAGCCCTCTGCCTTGGCCTCTCTGCTTCTCCCATCAGACCTTGTGTTCACACTCAGTCATCCGTGATGCTTGGGCCTGGCACAGGGGCACACTTGTTTCTGGAACAACTGACTGTGCAAGGTCCAGGTAAGTCTAGTTTGCATCCAGGACACTCAGCTGGCCGAGGGCGTGAGCCATGACCCCCTCGGAGATCCCAGTGGACTTGGGAAGATCCATCACCAGCACGAAAAACCTACCGTCAGGGCCTGGACCGCCTCCCATTCCTGCGGAGACTGGATCTTATGGGCCAGCAGTCGGACGGCGATCTGTGGCCTAGAGACCAGCAAAACCACACCTTCAGGACGCTGCCCCTCGGCCACCTGGCCAGCCCTCCTTTGCCAGTTTTCACATTCCCAGTCAACCATCTCACCTGCCCCCTAACAGTCTGAGACTCACCCTTCAAGCTCCTTGTTGATCTGATCACAAAAGCCAATTATGTATTCCCAGTCCTCCTGGCGGTTAGAAGGATTGGTGGCTTTATCTGGGGAGAGAACGAAGAAGACGACAACTAGTTGTCACAGAGAGCAAGGAGGACACCATGGGAGGTTCCCTCACATCTTTAAGTCACTGATGTGACCATTTCTTCTCTACTGGAGAATACTCAATAGTTTAGTCAGACAGCAACTACTTATACAGCAAACACAAATACTTAAAAAAAAACTTCTTTCTGGTTGTGCCACATGGCTTCTAGGATCTCAGTTCCCTGACTAGGGACTGAACCTGGGCCCTCAGCAGTGACAGAGCAGAGCCTTAAGCCCTGGACTGCTCCGGAATTCCCTGCCAACATCGCTTTCTGTCCAGTATTCTGAAAGTTAAACAAAAAAGAAAACAAACCTGAAGCTCCTTGTTTTAAGGTAAGCTAACGACGTTTACTGAGGCCTCTAAGCACAAATTGTGCTGTCTGTCCATGGGGTCGCAGAAACAGAACCTGAGCTTGAATAAGCAGCATCCCTCAGTTTAAATGGTCTTCCACGATCAAGGACAAAGACAAGCACCGAAGAGGGTGTCCCAGGGTTTAAACTCCAGGAGGTAAATGCCAAGTCTCCTAACACTTGGCGTGTGTCGTCTCTTCATCATGTCCAGATCCTGTCCTTAGAGAGGACGGCCCCAGCTGAGGGTGGTTAAATGCCTTCCCATCTCTGATTCAGATTTTGGAGTCAGCGTCTTCCAGAAAGCACTCTCAAGCTGTTTGCTAAATTTAGGGAAGACTGAAGGCGTGTATCCTTCTTTAAGTCCAGGCTCCTCCAGCAGATTTCTGCCAGGGCCAAAAGCAGAGTGAGCGCCTTGAAAAAGCCCTTCCCAGCAGGGGCGATGCTAGAGGCTCCTGAATCCTGATCGCTCGTGACTGCTTCTTTACTTCCCTTTTCCTAATGTTAAAAATCACTAGCTCCACGCTCAGATCCTAACGGGGACTCCTAGCCAGCCCCATCCCCCGCCCCTCAACAGGCATCACAAGGCAGCAGATGCCACCCAGTGGCCGAGGGAAGACCTGCAGTGTCCAGCACTGTGCGTGCGGGTCAGCATTTCTGCTCTGGAGGCCAGAAAATTCTGGTGGTTTAGGATCATATTTGGGGGAAAAGAGAGATGTCAGTCCTCAGTCTTGGAAAGAGAATTAGCAGGCCCTTGAAAATGTCATGCTTGGAGGGAGGGAGATTAATTCTATCAAGAGGGGCTGTTTGTTGCCACAGGGACCTACTCGCTGTCACCCTCCAGAGACGCCCTGAGTCTCCCCCACCAGGTGCCTGAAATTTCTCAGGTGTCAGCGTGGCTCTGTTACTGATCCCTAGCATCTGAGATGCTTGGAGTTCTCATATGACATTAGGAGGGTGTGGGCTACAAAAATAAGATGGTCTGGGGAGCCATACCTGCCCCTGTCACTACAATCATTTTGGGAGCCGTCACACGCCTTCCACTGTTTGCCACTGGAAAAGATGTCACAGACCCATGCACAGCCCCTCCCCTCCCCACACACAGACACAAAGCCACGGGCGTTCACCACAAATGTGTCCTGCCTGGAGCTGCCACGACTCCATTTCTGATTCCAGGAACGCTCCCACCTACTTCTCATTTTCGTTCGACAGCTCGAGCATCCCACTTCCTGTCCCCCAATAGACTTTTCTACCGCAAACCCGCAGGGAGCTCTCGGCCTACACATGAACACAAAGGCCTGGGTTCAGCCACGGTTTGCCCCACTTCTGAGTATCTCCCCCTACTCTCCAGCCAGCTGAGACAGCAGACCTCAGTCACCCACAGGAACTGCAAGAACCTCTGGAGATAACTTGGGGTGACTCAGGCACTCCGCCTGCCCACAGCCTCCCGGCAGATGCACACTCCCACCACCCACTCAATGTTCCCCCTTCACCTGCAACGGAGGTGACTCCAGAGCCTCCCCTGTAGATCCTGCTGAAAGGTTGTTGATGACGCTGGAATTTTTGGCCCCTGGAGGAGAAGAATTTAATCTGGGGCCAGAGACGAGGCTTGATCACTCAGAGCTTTTGCGTAACAAAGTTTTATTAAAGTATAAAGGAGATAGAGAAAGCTTTTGACATAGGCATCAGAAGGGGCAGAAAGAGTACCCCCTGCTAGTCTTTAGCTGGATGTTATATAGTCACCAGCAGTCTGTTAATGAAAGAAAGGAATGTCTCAAAACTTAGAATGGCACCAGGCCCCTCACCCATAAGATGTATTTTGGGATAACCCTGACTTTAAACGGTTTATCTTGGGCCATAAAATGATTAACTTGAATCTTGAAGAAGGGCAGATCGCCATACAAATAGTTTTATTCACATATCCTTGGGTCGGGAAGATTCCCTGGAGAAGGAAATGGCAACCCACTCCAGTATTCCTGCCTGGAGAATCCCATGGACAAAGAAGCCTGGTGGGCTACGGTCCACAGGGTTGCAAAGAGTCGGACACGACTGAGCGAGTGAAGTTGAAGAGGAACATACTGGTTTATCAAGTCGGTTCTGAGCCCAAAAGGCAGAACCGACTTGAAGACAGAGTTTGGGGTAAATGTATAGCACATTAGCATAGCTTAAGAGAAACATTTGCATAAGCAAAAGGCACTGGTTAACTTTCGGTGAAACCAGGTGTCACATGGCAACACAGAACCTTAAGAGAAACCTCTACTTCCTCCGTTTGGAGACCCCTGGCCTTCCCGCCTGTTATCCTCTCACTGGCTTCCAGAACCACCCCTCTGGACTCCAGGTTTCTATTCTGGGATCTCTGTTGAAAGCCTTATGCTAGTCTGTGTCTCTGCCTCTATACATCCTGCTCTCATTTTCAACTAGCCGTGACTGTCGTGGGACCTCTGGTCCAGGAGGGAGGGGAACAGCAATGGCTACCTCAACCCAACTCGGCTCCAACAGTCCGGTGATAAGTTCCACACAGCAAGGATAAGGATGGAGGGGAAGTCAAGCGTCAAATTTTAGTGCGAAGGTCTTGAATCAAGGGAGACTTAGTCAACCACCAAGTCTTTCGTTAAACAACCACAGAAAACTAAGCAGACAAGTCAGGCCCCAGAGAAACTACAGGAAAAGTACAAGATTCGGACCCTGCCCTTGAGGAGGCTTTGCAACAAGGGAGAAACCACCAGAGCAAAACAAGAGGGGGATTTTAAGTGCTCATCTGGTGCAGAAACGAGTCTAAAAACATTCATCATTTCTCCTCTCTGACTTCCCTATTTCTATAAATGGTGCCACCATTCCAAAGCTCCTTTTGCCCCCACCCAGGCACCCAGGTCTGAAGGCTCCTTCTTCCCTCTCCTCATCCATTTTCATTTGGAGAAGGCAATGGCGGCCCACTCCAGTACTCTTGCCTGGAAAATCCCATGGACGGAGGAGCCTGGTAGGCTGCAGTCCAAGGGGTCGCTAAGAGTCGGACACGACTGAGCAACTTCAATTTCACTTTTCACTTTCCTGCACTGGAGAAGGAAATGGCAACCCACTCCAGTGTTCTTGCCCGGAGAACCCCAGGGACAGGTGGGCTGCCGTCTGTGGGGTTGCACAGAGTCAGACATGACTGAAGCTACTTAGCAATCTCTTCCTTCTCCATGTCTTTACTATGTTTTTTCCCCTCGAGGCTGAGCCCTGGCCCTCAGCAGTCAAAGTGCGGAGTCCTAGCCACTGACCTGCCAGGGAGTTCACCTCAATGTCTTTTTGTGTGCCATGCTCAAGTCACTCAGTCGTGTCCAACTCTTTGCAACCCCACGGAGTGCAGCACACCAGGCTCCTTTGTCCATGGAATTTTCCAGGCAAGAATACTGGAATTGGTTGCCATCTTGTACTCCAAGAGATCTTCCTGACCCAGGGATCAAACCCGAGTCTCTTGCCTCTCCTGCATTAGTAGGCAGGGTTGTTTTTTTTTTTTTTTAACCACTGAGCCACCTGGGAAACCCCAGTGTCTTTTTAAAATTGTTTTCTTACTCCTGCCCTGACCTCCTGATTTCTCACTTGCTTCCAGAACTGCTGCAATCCATCCTATGTAAAACACCGATAGGAACCTTCCCAGATCACTGACTTAACAGGTACAGTATGAGTGGGAATCTCTTAACTGGAGACACAGACTTCTTCGGGTGGAATTGAAGCCAGTCCAGAGTTTGGCTCTTCCCAGCTTCCCTCCCATGTTCCCACAGGAACACCCTGTTTGAATCAAACGTCTGTTACTGCGTGCCCCAAACATGGCCTACTCCCTCCACCCCACTGTCTGCTGTTTTCTTGGCCTATTTTCCCATTCTTTAAGGCCTAGCTTGAGTGCCATCTCCCCACTCGGAGAACCATCTCCCACTTCACTTATCCCCAATTTCCCAAAACAAACTGTCTGTATTTTAGCATTTATGGTTCCTGCTTTTTTACTTAAAAAATGCTTTATCCACTCCAACACCACTATCATCAAACTGAAGGCAAAGACTTTGAACTTAGCTTTCGTTAACACCTCACACACAGGTATTCATTAAGCACTGGTTAACTGCAGTAGTGACAGGGCTTTAGAGAAGGCTGAAGTCATCAAGAGATGGTTTGTGGGGAAGGAGATGCTGGGATGGGTTTCAAAGCATGTAAAGGGGAAGAGGGCTTTCAGGAAAGGAGAGGAATGTGTGTCGGTGGCTCAAGAATATCCAGCTGACTGAAGCAAGGAAGAATGCCAGGAAGTCGCAGCGAGGCACGAGGACAGCAGTGCAATGACCTGACTGAGCAGAAGGGTTCTGGGAGCAGAACTGGGGGAGAGGCGGGGAGACCTGAGACCTGCCCAAAACATCAGTCTGAGTAACAGGAAAGGGCCAAAGGCCAGTCTCAGCTCTAGTCTCTACAGATACCTTCCCTCTCCCCCATCACCATCTTCACTCTCCCTCAAAAACAAGTCTAAACTTTCAACCTAGCCTATTAGACTCAGCTGAGGTCATTTAAATTTCTCCGAAGTCCCCATTAACATCTGTAAATGGAACCATTCCAGAGTATTTATGTCCAGTTGGTGGCTCTGGGCAAGTGAACTGATCAGAGCCGAGGTGTCCTCTTCTGTGACACTACTGCCTGCTCTGCTCGGACTCTAGATGAATGAGCGTCTGTGGAGCACTCTGAGCTCCGGGAGAACAGCTCCACAGACACAGACGGCTGCGACCTGCCTGCAACTGCAGACCTTGCAATGTAACCTGCGTTCAACCACCTGAACAGGGTTTCTTATCAAGGGGACTCAGGCAATTAGAGGGAACGGGCATCACCCCTCAAGAGGCTGCAGGCTCTAGTACGTAACTGACAACGCACGAGGCAGCGGCTCGGCTCCAGCCTGTCTTGTCACCCTGCCCAATTTGTCTTCACTTAAACAGGGCTCCAGGGGCCTCCTCTAGCCCATACTTAGTAAACTCAACGTACTAACCCTTCGGCCAAATGCAACCTGCTAACGTTAACCTATATTTCCTCAACAGCAATATAAATGAGGGATCATAGCAATAGGCCGCAATAACTACAACATCAGGCTGCGCCTCTCAGCTTTGCTGAGTAGTTTACCAACGAATGACTCGTTAAGACTTGTGGGGGGTGGGGAGAAGGATCCCCCAACAGAGCTTTCATCATGCTTCGGTTACTGCAGGGAAAAGTACTCTTTTTTTCCTGTCTCTCTGGATTATTTTCACCTCAAACATTCAGCCTGCGCGAAGCAGTCACTTCTACTGGAATACACGGTCAAAATTCTGAAGCTATTTGGTATGCTCAGCACCACCCACCGCTCCCGGAGTTTCAGCCCCTGTTCGGAGCTTTCCCGGAGGGGGTCCCGGAGTCACGGCCTTGCGCGGCCCCACCACAGTTTCCCCAAAACGCCTATGCACGTCATTCCGAAGCACTTGGCTGTCGCTTTCGCGGAGCCCGCGGGGCCCGAGCTCACGGCGCAGCGCGCAGGAACGCGAGGAGACGCCGCGGCTCAGAGAGCACGGGCCGGGCCGCAGAGCTGAGGAACGGGCGCGACCCCGGGGCGCTCGCGGCGCGTGGGAGGCTTGGCGCGAGCTGCCGGGCAGCGCCACCGCAGGGCCGGGGGAGGGAGCCGAGGGCTGGGGAGAGGGGCGGCTCCAGCGCGAACAGAGTCGGCCGCGGATACTCACTCAGCCAGGACTCCAGACTCTCCCCTTCCGCCTCCGCCATATTGCAGCCGCCCGGGCCGGCCCAGCGGCCTCAAACCTCGCGAGAACCTGAGAGAGACGAGCCGGGGCGGGGCCTGCATAGGGACCTGAGACGAACCAGCGCCGCCGCCTAGGATCTTGCCAGGCTGCGACGGATAATGCGAGGGCGAACGTTTCCTTTTTGACTCTCCGCCTTAGACCTCGGAGTGAGAGACTTTTCAGGCCCAGATTAACAGGGTGATGCGCAGAGCTAGGACCTTGTCGCTCTTTTCCCCCGTCTTTAGTCACTCGGTCAGGCACGCCAAGGGCAGTCTCCGTGGGGTCCTGCTGGCAACCAAGATGGCAGCCCCCACGGTGAAGGTTGCGCTAGGGTGGCCCGGCTTGGCTCTCGGTGTGCGGAGAGCTGCCCTGCGGCTTCCAGGGTGAGAGGGTGGCGGCAGCTGGGAGTCCTCTTGGGTCTTCACGGAGAGACCTGCTGGGAGGAAAAGAGGGGGCCACAAGCAAGCCTCGCAGGGACCTGCAGAGAGCCTGGGAGGCCGGGATAAATGAGTCCAATCCTCTTTAACCCCCTCCGTGAGTTTGGGTCAATCTGAAAGCTTAGTAGTAGCTCCCTGCCTGAGGAATTCTCACTTGGAACTGAAAGTGCGATCTTGTTGAAGAACTCAGAACTGGGATTTTCTTTGCTGGGAGGTTGGGGGGTGGGGGAGATGCATAGGCGGATTGTCTATATCTGAAGTTCAGGAGCCTGTCCTTACTGTTGGCACTTGAGCAGCAGACTTTCCTGGCCTCTTTAGGAGAGGGCCTCCTACCTCTTGGGACAAGAATTCTTGCAGCTCAGCTTTGGCCGGCGGTCTCCCCGCTGCTCGCTTGGCGGCGGTTTGGCATACATGTCTATTGTTAAGTCAAGCCTTTTCACTTGAGTCAGTTTTGCCCTCCTCTTCCTCTTCCCCCCACCCCAGGCTAGCCCAGGTGAGGTGGAGCCGCTATGGCCCTGAGTACCAGGATCCCCAGATTGACAAGGAATATTACCGCAAGCCTTTGGCCCAGCTGACTGAGGAGGAGACGTATGAGCGGGAGCTCAGGAAGACTCAGGTTATTAAAGCTGCCCCAGCCACGAAAACATGCTCTGTGTTTGAAGACCCAGTGATCAGGTTAGCAGAAAACAAACTTTTGTTCCACAGAGTGGGACTATATGGGGGAAGGCGGAAGGATCTACAGTAAGGATTTTGTGACAGCCTTGGGAACCTAAACATCTTTTTTTCTTAAAGTAAATTCACCAATATGATGATGAAAGGAGGAAACAAAATACTGGCCAGATCCCTCATGACACAGGTAAACAGTACCTCTCTCTGTCATCTTTGTTTTCCCCATAGGTTTGTGCTTGGCTCTTTCATCTTAACATAAAAAACAATGGATTCTGTACCTGTCATTAAAAGTAGAGTTTCTCTGTATTTATGTGTGGAGGCTTTAAGAAGTCCTACAGGAGTCAAGCACTGCCATCCCCCAGCCTCACATTACAAATCTTAGCTCATTCTTCTGTCCTAGTCCAGGGTTTTTGTTTCAGAAGTACTAAAGGAATAGCTGGGCAGCTATAGAACAACGACAGGATGATGGGAATAAAGGGCAGGGTCCTAGCCCAGCTGGGTGAATCCTTTAGGGACCCTGGGTTATCCTCTTCCACTGTATCCCTTTGCAGACCCTGGAAGCTGTGAAAAGGAAGCAGTTTGAGAAGTACCATGCTGCTTCTGCAGAGGAACAGGCAACCATCGAACGCAACCCTTACACCATCTTCCATCAAGCACTGAAAAACTGTGAGCCTGTGATTGGGCTGGTACCCATCCTCAAGGGGGGCCATTTCTACCAGGTGAGTGGTCAGGGTGGGAAAGCAGGGCTGCTCATGTGTGAAACGGTGGGAGTAGAGGGGGGTATTTAGAGTTGGGCCAAGATTGATAGCTTTCTTGGGACTGCAGAGTGTCAAGGTCTTTTCATCTCAGTCCCATGGTATAAGGATTACAGGCAGAAGATGGAAGAGCCAAAAAATTATCTACATGACCTCTTTAGAAGATCCACAGTACTTCCCCCATTGCCCCTTCTGTCCAGCATTCTGTGTTCCACAGTATAAGTTTCTGATGGTGAGGAGCTATGTTTATACCTCATCTTTATACATCAGTGTCTAACATAGTGTTCGACTGATGCTTCTTCACTGTTTAACTGAACTAGGTGAAGTGTGAGTCGCTTAGTTATATCCGACTTTGCGACCCCATGGACTGGGACTTGCCCTGCTCTTCTGTCCATGGGATTCTCAAGCCAAGGATATTGGGAGTGGGTTGCCATTTCCTTCTCCAGATCTTCCTGACCCAGGGATTGAACTCAGGTCTTCTGCGTTGCAGGCGAAGGTGGCTTTACCATGTGAGCCACCAGGGAAACTAGCATTTAATTATACTTCATTGTCATAAGTGGGTGTTCTTTCCTTTTTTAAAAAAATATATATTTGTTTTGTCTTTCCTTTCAGTGTAAACCTCACAGGGTAGACTTTCTCAATGCCTGTGTTCCTAGGGCCTGGCACAGCACCTGGCACATAGTAGGGGCCTGGCAAATGATTCTTGGGACAAGAGGGACCTGTTTCTAGGTGCTCAAGATCTATGTTGGCTAAGTCGTGCCAGCTGACAGGGCTTTTCCAGTGGTGCTTTTATCAACTTGGCTAAACTCCCTTTAGAGATGAAAGAGGCCAGTGCTCAAGGAGTGTTTGTTTGATGAATGCCTATGATGTCTGCTGCACTGAGGTCAGCCAGGGGTGAGAGGAGCTCAGAGAGGAGCAGTCAAGCCCTCCTCCCCAGCACCCTTGCCAGGGCTGGCCCTGAGTGGACATGTGGCTACTTAAGCTCTGGCAGGAGCTCTGCAGTCCTCACAATTTCTCAGACTGACTTGCCCCTGTCCCGTCTTGCCCAGGTCCCTGTGCCGCTGGCTGACCGGCGTCGCCGCTTCCTGGCCATGAAGTGGATGATCACCGAGTGCAGGGAGAAGAAGCCCCGGCGGATGCTGATGCCGGAGAAGCTGTCTCAGGAGCTGCTGGAAGCTTTCTACAATCGCGGCCCTGTGATCAAGAGAAAGCACGACATGCACAAGATGGCCGAGGCCAACCGGGCACTGGCCCACTACCGCTGGTGGTAGAGTGTGGGCGGAGGGTCCGGGAAGACGGCAGCGCGCTCTGCTGCCACGCTGCAGAACGCCTGTGGGTTAAGGGTACCATTCCCTCTTCTGGGCAGGCGGGCCTCCTACCAAGGACGGAGCCGCTTGTTTACTGCCTGTTCGTCGTTTCTTTGGGGGCTGGAACTCACTCTCCCTGTCCCATCTCCTTGGAAAGAGGGGGCATATCAAGTTGGATTTCCTCCTAAGAAACCTAGAGTTCACCCAGCCTTCTTTTCCTTTGGGACCTTTCCTTCTGGACCTTTGGGTGATACGAAAAGAAGCAGTTTTAGTATCAGAAAGAATTTATTAGAAAATTCTCGTCCTGAGCTGGTGTAACACGTGATGTGGTATTACGATTCATTAAAACCAACTGGAGGAAATACGCTCGGTTCTAAAGTGGTCCTTGTACAGAATGTATAAAAAGCAGTATCTGGTGTGACTCTGCTCATCCCCTTTGATATCCCTAAGTGTCCCCACCAATGGCTCTGGGCACCCATTTTACAGATGGGGAAACGGGTACCAAGATAGCTATTGCACCGGTGGTTCCACAGGGCAGTGCTTGGCGGGAGTTGCCCAGGTCAGTGGTGAGGGGAGAGAAAGGCTGTTGGGACTGTGGAGTAGGTGTGCCTGTCTTCCACAATCCTGGAATCGGAGAGAAGGTGCTCAGGGCAGGACCACTGCATTAAGTGAGAATCATCTCAGGCGCTCTTGAGTCTGGAAGGGAAGAAGTCTCTGGCAGAGGTGAAGACTCCGCTGCCAGGCTGGAAGTTGGGCAGAAGAAAGGCCGGCGCCACTGGGGAGGAAGCCTAGAGGCCTAGTCAGAGACCTCGCTGTAGTAATACTTGTGGGCAGCTGGGGTGGTCTTCCAGCCGGCCGCCCGGAACTCAATGATCTCCAGCAGCAGCAGCTGGGCCAGGGAGCTGAGGCCGGCTGGGAGCAGGAAGCCATCCCGGATCAGGACAAAGAGCTCATCCATGCGCTGCCCGTTCATCTTCTCCAGCTGCTCCCCGACCCGATGCAGCTGCAGCACCAGGCAGTCCACCTGCAGGGGCAGCAGGAGGTGACCCAGGCATGGCCCTCTGTCTCACAGAGCAGCCATTTACTGAGTGCTCGCTGTGTGCCAGGCTCCAGGCTTGGCCTGTGCACACGTTTCCCCCCCTTCATCCTCACACGACCCAGTGGGCACTGTCTCTGCCTCACATGAAAGGAACAAGCCCAAAGACTTGTCTGAGATCTCACCTAGGCCAGGTGGACGCAGGCCCTGTCCCCAAACTGCTTCTCAATCCCACTCTCCCTGTCCCCCCCAAGGTTGGTTTCAGGGCCACCAGTATCCACAGTTGCTTTCCTACTGGGAACACAGCCTCTGAACCAGGAGATTCTAGCTGCGCTGTGTTCTGGGTAAATCCCAGACCTTGCAGCCTGTCCTATAACCCTGACAGGCCATGAACACCCCCACCAGGTTCCTGCCCTACAAGTGAAAGTCTCCACGGACGGGGGCAGGCATTCCGAGTTGAGCCCATCCACAGTCTTCGGTGCCGGGGCCACTCACCTCCTCCTCCCTGCTCAGGCTGTCAGGCTGGGCCAGCCGGAAGAGGCAGTCGTAGACGGGGTTCACCAGGGCCATCATAGGCATGTTGTTCACCTGCGGGGGGAGAGCAGGGCCCGGAGCACTGGCTTAGTGGCGCAGGAGACAGGTGGGCCGCCTCTGCTGCACGGGGTGTGGCTGGCGGGGCCTCACCCTCAGGTAGTCAAAGATGTTGCAGATAAAGGTGACGTAGCAGACCCAGCCCTGCAGGGAGCGGGCTCGAAGCTGCTCCCGAGTCTGGTACTCCTGCTGCAGCCGGTTGAGGAGTCCACGGCGGAAGACACTCTGGCCCGCTTGCTTGCTCTCTGCCTGTGAGCCAGGGAAAGGGAAGGGCAGTCCCGGGGCCCAAGCTTCCAGGCCGAGTTCCCTGCTGTCCTCCTCTCTTGCCTCTGAGGCCAGCCCTTTGCATCTCTGCCCTGCTGCCTCTGCCCACTTCAGAAGCACCTTCCTCAAAGCGTCTCCCCTTCTCTACCAGCCCCACCCAACCTGAATGATGGCGTAGCACATGCGTCCTGCTTCCTTGCTGAACACACTGTCCTGCAGAGAATGGTCCACAATCACATTGGCCACTTTCTCCAAGTCCACGGCACCTGGATCTAGGGTAAAGACAGGTGGGGAGTCTAGAGCTGCTTAGTTATATACGCCTCCACCTGCTTCTAAAGGATTTGAGGTGTTCACTGACGAGCACTCCCATTATATACTTGCACTGCTGGGAAAGATTGAGGGCAGGAGGAGAAAGGGACGACAGAGGATGAGATGCTTGGATGCCATCACCGACTGAATGGACATGACTTTGGGTAAACTCCAGAAGTTGGTGATGGACAGGGAGGCCTGGCATGCTGCAGTTTATAGGGGCGCAAAGAGTCGGACACGACTGAGCGACTGAACTGAATTGAAAGAGACCAGAAGGGGGAATTCCTCAGAGGTCCAGTGTTTAGAACTCTGCTCCCATTGCAGAGAGTACAGGTTCGATCCTTGGTCAGGGAACTAATCCTGCAAAGCATGCAGTGCGGCCAAAAAAATTAAAGAGATCAGAAAACAGAGGAAACATCACACAGGAGCAGCTGCAGCCATAAGCCTCCTGGAGACTCAATAAGAGAACAGGGTTGTGTGGCTGATAAAGAGTCAAAGAGCACTCATTTTTTAAGGACACGTCTTTTCCTGGCACTAGGTTGAAGATGGAACACTGACAGCCATTTTACGGAAGTGTTCTTACAACACACACATGAACCCCTGACAAAAGCAGGCCAGGGAGGGCCTCTCTGCAGGCTTAGCTTGGCACGCTACAGGCATTGCTAATCGTTCGCTGAGTCAAACTTCTGTCCTGAGTGCTGCAGGAGGGCCTCGACCCAGGACAGTTAGTGGAGCTCCTCTGCCAAGCAAAACACTCCATCTTCTGTCCCAAGTCAGGCAGCTCCGCATATTCAAGAGAGGGGCTACAGCATGCAGAAACCAGGTCCAGCATAAGGACTTAAGGGGCAGGAACTGGGTTTTCTGTGCCTCACCCTCCTTTCCTGGGTAGTTTAAAAACCCTTTACAATCTGAGGGGTGACTATGATCTATGATTCATACTCCCAAATACTGGCCGAATTGTCTTCCAGTTCCAGAATTATGTTGCGGACTCCTGCTCTCAGCAAGCGAAGGGAGAAGGTGCTGCATTTCCAGGGTCAGCCCAGTCCTCCGGTCCTGTCCCCCTCTCTGGTGTGCTGGAGCCAGGCTCAGGGGGCTCCCCATGCTCACCTTTGAGAGCTGTCTTCAGCAGCTGCTGGGTCTCTGCATCAAAACACTGGATTTTATACTCCTCTTTACCTGGATCCCCCATGACTATTCAGCCGCAGCAGCTGTTTACTGGGGTGGGACTAAGGACAACACCTGGGTGGGGGGAGAGGCGAATGGAGAGGTGTTAGGTGTGGAGCTCAGAGGCAGGGCTCCCAGCCCTATGGGCCCTGGATAGGGCTGGGCAGTCCATGGCATTCAGGGGTTGGCTGGGCGCCCACCAAGCTTGGCTTCTGGTGGAGACTGGGCACCAGCCAGGCACCTGCTGCTCAGTTAAAGAACCCTGATAGTCTCTGGGATTACACAAGAGTAAAGAGATGAGGGGTGAATGTGTTTGCCCTCTAGTCTGCCTCAAGGTTATTCTCAGCTGATACCAAAGCTGGGGTGGGGTCAGGTGCACTGAGATGAGGGGGTGGATGAGTGGATATCAGACACTTTCCATGCCTGTATAAGACGATCGAGAAGCTACTGACTGGTCCACCACGACTCCCCGCGAGTGAGAGGGCAGGGGCTCCAGGCTGTGGGCATCTGTCCCAGTAGGGTTCCAAGCCCCATCTCCCCATCCCTCTCCTTTATGTCAGAGTCCTCAGCCCAGAAAGCCCAGTCCCGGGCTAGGGCCGGCCAGAGGACTGGGTGCCGCCTTAACTCCCCTTGTACCCGTCAATTTCTCCCCGGGACGGACTGGTTAAATGGCCTCCCGAGGGACAGAAACCTGGCCCTGCCTTCTCACGAAGGGGGCAGTGCTAAGAGTCCTGAGCTCCAATCTGAGCCTTCTTAAGGAAGGGAGAGCAGTGACGTGACCCACAAAGGTGGTCCCCGCTGGGATCTCCCCTCGGGACTCAGTGCCTCTCCCTCCGGCCAAAGGAGGATCTTAAAGGTCTCCAGACCTGGGCAGCTTTCCTAAGTCCGGAACGCCCCTCCCGGCGGCTCAGTGGAGCCCGCCGTCCGGTGTCCCGCGAGCTGCAGGGGTGGCGAGAGAGCCGGGGACCCACCTGCCGCGTTGGCGCCGCGCCCGCGTGCCCGGAGGCCTCTCGGCCAACATCGTGCGCGCAACCCGCGTCCCCGGGGCTGCTGGCTGGGCCGCCAGCGCCTCGCCGCCGCTGAGGTCATTTCCTAGCGCAGGGGCGGGGCGGGGCCTCGGGCGGCGGGGCGGAGCCTGGGTGGGACTGCGCACGGGCGCCTCCTGCTGGAGCCCCGACGACGCTGCCGTCGCCAGCCTGCCGCGCCAGCTCAGAGGTTGCCGGCGTGGGACGGCGCAGGACGCCCACGACCCCTGCCCTCACCGCCCCCTTCCTCTCCTCACCTCGTTCTCCCTGGGCCTGCCCGGGACCACGCCGGCTCGCGGGCTCTGAGACGGACCTGCTCCTCGGTCTGCGTGAAGCCCTCGGTCTTGAGCAGTGGCACCCACCCCGCCCCGCCCCACGCCGGGGCTGAGGTTAAAACGGGGTCAGGAGCCGGGCCGGGCCAGCGGCGTAGGAGGGGCCTGCGGGGGGCGCGGTCCGCAGCCGGGCGGCAGGCGCGGGGAGCAAGGTGGGAGGGCAGAGCAGTCGGCGGGAGGGGCCGGACCTCATAGAGGGTAGGCCCGGGTTCCCCGTCCCACCGCCCCCGTCCGAGGTAGAGAAGGCGAGGAAGCCGTCAGGGCTAGATCGAATTCCACGAATCCCCACCCCCAACCCCCTCCAAGTACAAACGATATTGGTAAAATAAATTAAAATCAATGAACCAGCCCAAGAGAAAGGGGTCTGTTTGCCAACTTTTGCTGCCCCAGGAGTTGGGAGTGACCCTGATGTTGAGCTTCTCCGGGGGCTCAGAAGGCAAAGAATCTGCCTGCAATGCAAGAGACCCAGGTTCAGTCCCTGGGTGGGGAAGATCCCCTGGAGAAGGAAAAGGCAGCCCACTCCAGTATTCCAGCCTGGAGAATCCCATGAACAGAGCAGCCTGGCAGGCTACAGTCCACTGGGTCACAGAGAGTCAGGCATGACTGAGTAAACACATCCACATCCTGACTGATGGATGAGCAAGCGCCTGGCGCAGTCTGTCTTGGTCTGGGCTTGGGGAGAGATGTGGGCTCAGCAGCCCAGACAGGGGCAGGTCGGAGGTCAACCCTGCGCCGCAGGAAGGCATACAGGAGAGGCTGGGAAAGAACTGCCTTTTCCTGTAGCTTGGACAAGAAAGATGTATTGATGGTGATTTCTGTATCCAGGGCTCGCTTCCCCTGCTCACAGAGCAGCCAAAGTGGTCACCAGAAAATGGATCGAGGAAGAGAACCTCAGCTGCTGAGAAAGAAAACCAGTGAGCGGAGAGCTGCAGAGAATAAAGTTTACTTCCACGGATATCAAAAAATACATTCGGACAGCGGCCCCCTTGGGCAGCCGCAAGCCTTGACTGGCAGACGCCCTCTAGCCACACACGACCTTCATAATCAGCAACCAAGGGCAAGGAGGTTCCTGGATTCCAGACCAGAGAGGACACGGTAATGGTGAGAAGGGGCCCAGGGGAGAGCCGTGACGCCCACCCGTGGCTGCTCCTCGCTGCCACCTTCCCCGGCCCTCAGTGCAAGGGCTGGAGCTAGAACCGAGGGGAGGCCAGGGCAGCAGTCCTGCGCGGGGCTCCCCCTGCACAGCCAACCTCTAGGGCCACGCTGCCCAGCAGGTGGTTTTCCTGTGATTCTCTTCTCCTTTCGTACCCCTGGCTGTGTCTAGACTGTGGGTTCCTGTGCCTGGCAACTGCCGGGCACCAGGTGTCCCCGCAGCAGGCAGCCGGCTCAGCCCCTTCCTGCGGGGATTGTAGAGGATGCACCCAGCACCATGCTGGACCCAGGAGCTCACAAGCGGGCAGCTGATGTCCCCTGGGCCAGCCTAAGCTCCTAGCCACTCAGGAGGGCTAACCCAGCCTCCAACGAAAGAGTGATCCTGGGAGACTGAGGCAGAGGGCTGCTGCCTTTACCCACACCCCTGCCCCGTCAGCATACCCCCACTGGCCATGGTGCCGCTGGGATCAGCTTTCCCTAGAGGCCCACGGGCTGGGGCCAGTCCTGTGCAGGGAGAGAAGAGCCTTAGCAGTGCTTTTATAGACATGGAGATCTGAGTATGGTGGAGTTTTTATATAAAGAGACCAGTTCAGCTGGATTCTTCCCCTAGAACTAGAAGCAGAGCCGCCTGAGGGACACAACTGCAGAGCGAAGTAGAATGCAGGCAGGCAAGGCTCCCTTCCTCCAGCTTTGGGAGGAGGGATGTGATTTGGAAGGGAAGGTGGAGGGGAAAGATTGCTTTCAGCTTTTATGTCTATTAAATAGGAGGTGGGAGTAAGTGTGGGGACCCTGTACAGGGCCCAGTCCCAGCCTCATGTTCACCCTGTGGCCCCGCCCAGAGTCAGGAGGGCTCTCTGGGCAGCGGGCTCAGCAGGAGGGCAGCTGCTGCCTGCAGTGTCCGCCAGACAGAGGACAAACGCCCAGCTCCTCCTGATGGGCCTCCCGGCGCCCTTCCAGTGGAATCCCGACAGCTCTTCGTGCCTGAGACAGCTGGCCTGGAAGGAAGAACCAGGCAGCGCCTCTCTGCAACAGGAGGCCGTTGATCGAGTCTTCTTCCAGGAGGGGAAGACCGTAGGCCACCCTTCCTGCCCTTGAGGCTAGCTGTCTGCCTTCCTCATGTGATGGAAGACGTTACAGAAAAGCTCGTACCAGAAGAACACCAAGCCGGTGGAGAGGGCGGCCTTCAGCAGGCTGGGGGACAGGCCTTTGAAGCAGCCCTGTGCCCCTCCTCTCGCAGCACCTGCCCGGCACAGTCCAGGAGGCCCTTGTAGCTTCGCACCTGGGGAGAGGAAGGGGTGGACACGTGGGTGTGAGCTCTGTTCTTCTGTCAACAAAGGGCCTGGAACATTCAGGCTCCCAGCAGATAGCTACTGGAAGAAGGAATGAATGCCAAGAAGACAGAAGAAGTGAACCTCATTCTTGCTCTTCCAGCTGCGCTAATTCAGGCTTCACAGAGAAGGGGCGTGGAAATCAGCACTGGACAGAGCTCCTTCCTGCTGGGGAAGTTCCCACGGACCGAGGCTCTTAAGGACCCAGTGAGAGCTCTAGACCCTCCTCCCAGAGGTGCTCTGACTGTGTGCCCCATCACTCCCTGCCCTCCTTGGGCAGCAGATCAGAATATGGTCCTTGTGAGCTCTGAGCCTGATCCGTGTCACCAAGCTGGCCGCCTCCAGTTGACCACAGATGGCTGCCGTGTCCCCAAGACACAGCTCGGCTCAAGCCTTGCTCAACCCCCAAAGCTCTAGGAACTCCCAACGATGATGATCAAGAATCAAGTCCAAGCCACGTGGCCTGGTGTTCAGGGCCTTCCACTACTTGGCCTCAGTGTCCCTCGCTGATCTGCCTTTATCGCCCACTGGTCCACTCACGCACCCACCCTCCAGCCACGCCTGCTCACACTACATCTCTGTTGGGAGCAGGGCCTCCCTCCTGTGTCCTAGTCTCTCACCAGCTCTCCCTGTCCAAATTCAAACCATCTCTTCAAACCAAGTTGATAAGTGGAAAGAGGAGGTTATAAAACCTTGTGTACAACCCCCATTTTTATTAAAATGTTCACGTGTTTTCTTCTGCAAAGAAACAAAACGGCAGTGAGGATGGACCTGGGGGTGTTATGCTTAGTGAAATAAGTCAGAGAAAGACAAATGGTGCATGTTATCACTAATGTGTGGAATCTCAAAAAATAAACTAGTAGTGACTAGAGGGACGTGGCGAGGAGCAGGCGAGGGGAAGGGGATTAAGAGACACAAACAACCACTGTAAAATAAATTACGTGGGACCTCCCTGGAGGTGCAGTGGTTAAGACTCCACGCTTCCACTGCAAGTGGTGTGGGTTTGATCCCTGGTTGGGAAACAGATTCCACGTAGAGCCAAGAAATAAATAAGCAACAAGGATATACGGTGCAGCACAGGGAAATGTCGCCATTATTTTATAAGTAAGTGGAATATGAACTATAAAAATGTTGAATCACTATGTTATACACCTGAAACTAACACAGTACTGCAAATCGAGTATACTTCAATAAGAGGAAGAGAGGGGGGAGAGCAAGGGAGACAGAGAAAGAGCGAGCGAGGAAGGAAGAGAGAGAACTGCTACAGCTCAAGGTTCTGTGTGATCCTCTCGGGGTGGGTGGTGGTGGATTTACCTGTGATTTCATCTTCCTTTTTGTCTAACATCTCTGAAGTTTTCTACAAAGAAACTGTACTATAATCTGTAAACCCACTTCTTTCTCTCTTCCTGAGTAAGGCGTGCACTCTTCCCTTCCTGACTCCCATTCCATGCCCTCACTCCTCTGCCGTCTGCCAGGCACGTTGTGCTGTGACATCTTCCTGCTGTGACATCCCAGGGTCCCAGGTTCCAGAGGGAGAAGCCCTGAAGTCACCCAGCCCTGCCTTCCACCCCCCACCACCCCACCGCCTACCACCTTGGCCTCTCACAAAATCAGCGCCTCACAAGGACCAGAAGAAAACCCAGTATGTGAAAACTGAAGCAGATTAAGGAATGACTATTAACGTTACAAAATTACCTACAACGGGGCTTCTCTGACGGCAAACCCTTAAGTGCATTTAAAATATAATTTAGTTGGTTCACCCCTATCCTGGGACAAAACCACTAGACCATTCAGGTATGACCTAAATCAAATCCCTTATGATTATACAGTGGAAGTGAGAAATAGATTTAAAGGCCGAGATCTGATAGATAGAGTGCCCGAAGAACTATGGAATGAGGTTCGTGACACTGTACAAGAGACAGCGATCCAGACCATCCCCATGGAAAAGAAATGCAAAAAAGCAAAATGGCTATCTGGGGAGGCCTTACAAATAGCTGTGAAAAGAAGAGAGGCAAAAAGCAAAGGAGAAAAGGAAAGATATAAGCATCTGAATGCAGAGTTCCAAAGAATAGCAAAAAGAGATAAAGCCTTCTTCAGTGATCAATGCAAAGAAATAGAAGAAAACAACAGAATGGGAAAGACTAGAGATCTCTTCAAGAAAATTAGAGATACCAAAGGAACATTTCATGCAAAGATGGGCTCGATAAAGGACAGAAATGGTATGGACCTAACAGAAGCAGAAGATATTAAGAAGAGGTGGCAAAAATACACTGAAGAACTATACAAAAAAGATCTTCACGACCCAGATAATCACGATGGTGTGATCACTAATCTAGAGCCAGACATCTTGGAATGTGAAGTCAAGTGGGCCTTAGAATGCATCACTACAAACAAAGTTAGTGGAGGTGATGGAATTCCAGTGGAGCTCTTTCAAATCCTGAAAGATGATGCTGTGAAAGTGCTGCACTCAATATGCCAGCAAATTTGGAAAACTCAGCAGTGGCCACAGGACTGGAAAAGGTCAGTTTTCCTTCCAGTTCCAAACAAAGGCAATACCAAAGAATGTTCAAACTACCACACAATTTCACTCCTCTCACATGCTAGTAAAGTAATGCTCAAAATTCTCCAAGCCAAGCTTCAGCAATACATGAACCATGAACTCCCTGATGTTCAAGCTGGTTTTAGAAAAGGCAGAGGAACCAGAGATCAAATTGCCAACATCCGCCGGATCATGGAAAAAGCAAGAGCGTTCCAGAAAAACATCTATTTCTGCTTTATTGACTATGCCAAAGCCTTTGACTGTGTGGATCACAATAAACTGTGGAAAATTCTGAAAGAGATGGGAATACCAGACCACCTGACCTGCCTC
>SJYC01007344.1:0-30573 GCA_006408675.1 Madoqua kirkii | reverse complement strand
TGGACGTGAGTCTGAGTGAACTCCGGGAGATGGTGATGGACAGGGAGGCCTGGCATGCTGTGATTCATGGGGTTGCAAAGAGTCGGACACGACTGAGTGACTGAACTGAACTGAATCGAATCCTGGGACATCTATAGCGTAAAGCAAAGAACCCCATACACCAGTATGAGCCTGCTTCTCTGTGTTGATATCTTGGGGACCTTTCCTATGTGAGTAAACTCTTGGTGCCCAGATGAACTGAACGCTTTGTAAGAGCAGAGCCTGAGTGTGCCTTCTCTTGGGTCTCTGCATGGCGCCTGACACACGCAAAGCTTTGCTTGTGGCTTCCCGTTTGCTCAGGAGTCCCCGGTGTGAGATAAAATTCAGATTTCAGGGCAAGACAAGACAAATCTAAACATAAAAATTCTTCTCCACTCTTCGGCTGCCCTCTCCCTGTACTGTGCCTCACATTGTATTTTGCGTTGACCAGACCTTTCCCATCAGTGGGAATACCTGCCCAACCATAGACAGCAACATTTTCCCAGCATCGACAAGGCAACTCCTTAAAAAGAACGTTCCTTCTTGATCTCATAAGGGGTCACATGACCCACTATGATGGTGCTTAGATCCGGATTATGTAAACTGTCAATAATATCTGATCCACAGCCCTCTGTCTCAAACAAAACTTAATCTAAACTGTGTGTCAACATCCAGCGGGCAGGACAGTTCTCAGAGCTTTCTGAGATGCTCCTCCTGGGTTATAATCCTCAATTTTTCCAATTCTCTCTTAGATCACCTTTTTTTTTTTTTTAATCCAGAGCACTGCATGAATTTGTGTCTCACCCTTGCACAGGGGCCACGCTGATCTTCTCTGGATCATTCCAATTTTAGGGCATGTGCTCCCCAAGGCAAGCACTGATTGAATTTCCATGGACACCAGGGCCAGGTTGGGGGTGAGAGGGCTGGGGGAGCCAAAGCTGCCTGATGGGCAGGCACTGACCCTCGCTCCTTCACACACCTGGTGAGCGGCCAGGATCAGAGCTGTCTACGGGGGGATGGCTCACCTGGCCAAAGGAGGCTCGGGCCTGCTCAAACCCTCCGACCTGCAGCCGTTTCTTAAAGAGGTCCAGTGGGTACGTGAGGGTCTTGCTGATGACGCCAGCTCCACTGCCACAAAGCAGGTTTTTGAAGTTCCCTGGACCAGAGATGTGGGATGGAGGGGGGAAAAAGGAGAGAAATGCAATGTAGGGTAAACGTCAAGGTTATACCTTCTAATTTGGGGCCATAAAACAAAACCCTACAAGCATCCTTGATCTCAGAATTTAACCCGGACTGAGAGAACCCGGGAACATGGTCCCTTTCATCAAGGATGACAGCGGCAGCAGGTTAGACAGGCTGGTGGCAGAAGGGGTGTGAGCCTGCATCACCCCAGCGGGAGGCAATCGGGGCCTGCAGGCTCTGCCACGTGACCCGGATCATGCTTGGGGGGGAACAGGATGCCCATGCCCCTCCCCAGCTTCCCCAAATGAAAACCAAACCAAACACGTAAACAAAACCAGGCTGTCTGCAATTTGGACCTTGGACAAAAATGAAAACCATGACTGGTGGCTGGAGATAACAGTGGCGAGAGCCGAGAGAAACAAAGTAATCTGTGAGTGAACGGATTTATTTTGCTGGCTGTACTAGAGCGGGGCGTTCAGAGGTCTGCGGTGTCCTAGCTGCTGTGGGAAAGCCTTCCTTCCCACCTGACTCAGAAAGAGATGCTATGGCTGGGGAGTGGGGTGGGGGGGGAGCGAGACCCAGGTCCCCTTTCCCGGGAGGGTGGTCTCACCGTTTTTCTTGCCTTCGGCCGGCAAGGCCCACTCGTAGGCACGCTTCAAGGAGCTGTAGATGGAGAACTGGAACCCCGCGTAGGGGAAGATGGCGATCAAGGTGGGGTTCAGGCCTTTGTAGAAGACCAAGGGGCCTTCAGTCCTGTACATGGTCACCACAGCGTCTCGCAGGGTCTTATAGACCTGGACACCACACGTGCGATGATGAACAAGGTTATTTCAGTACAAGAACCCAGCCCACCAGGTATATTTCCCCGAGCCTAGAAACCAGCTACCAGGAGTGTTACCTCTCCCACCAGGACAACAAAGAAAATGCTGGGCCAAAACTCCAAGGGTGGGATTGCCCAGCGGCTCCCATTCTGGCTGTTTACACCACGGGCTTCCCAAGGAGTGCACAGAAATATGCGGGACTGTGAAAGACGTGAGGTCCACCCTTGGATGATCCGTTTTATAATTTACAGCGTGCGTGCCTGCATGCTCAGTCACATCTGACTCTTGTGACCCCATGGACTGTAGCCCGCCAGGCTCCTCTGTTCATGGAACTTTCCAGGCAAGAATACAGAAGTGGGAGCCATTTCCTTCTCCAGGGGATCTTCCTAAGCCAAGGATTGAAACCAAGCCTCCTGCATTGGTAGGGAGATTTTGTACCACTGAGCCACAGGGGAAACCCATGCATATACTTATCCCTTCTTAAACCATCAACAGGCAATCTTCATGCATAGAGATCGAGGATGGTTTTAAGTATACTTCCATTCGACATATACTCTATATATTTTTTGCAGTGGTCCAGCGGGGCTAACTCTGCCTGCCTGTGGGTCCCACAAGGTACCACACTGACCAAGGGTGACTGATGGAAAAGTCTGCCCCGGGCAGGGAGGCCCTCTTCACACTTGCTCCCAGATGCTGGCAGCTATACTGAAGGCTTCCGCCCTTGGAACTTGCACGAAAGGGTTGGGAAGGCCCTTTGATGTTTGTTCTTTCCCGCCAGGTTCTGTGTCCCCTCAGGAGGCTCTTAGCGCCTCGTCTGGCGCCAAGAGCAGTCACAGTTTCGGGGACAGGCTGAAGCGCCTGAAGACTCCCCCTCCCCTCCCCCAGCTGTTCCCCCTAAGGAAAAGGGCCCCTACCCTGTCACACACACCCCCCCAACCCCTTGGGCACCCCTTTTCTGACCTGGCCACTCACCCTGGGCTCACCCTGAGCTGCAAAGCGGGTGCGCAGCACGTCCACGGGATGCACGGTGAGGGTGGCCACGCAGGCAGACAGGCCACCGCACAAAAAATGCACGGAGAAGTCGCGGGCATCGCGCACGCTGGCCCTATGCACCAGCTCGGTCAGCACTTCAAACGACAAAAACTGCAAGGGTGCGTGACAGCATCATGGATAAACAGCCCCGGACGCCTCCCCTCCACCCCGTGACCAGGAGATGCTCTCCTTGAGCAGGGACAGAATTCAATAAACATGGAACCTGTGCCCTTTCACTCTGAGCAGAGTCAAACACCCAAGGGCTAAAAAACATGCGAGGGAGTTTTTACATCAGAAAATTCTACTCAGAAACTAGACTGTGAGTTGTCTAAAGTAACGGACAACAGTTACAATTTTAGAATTATCTCTGACATCCTTTAGCAGCTAAGAATTGGAGGGTATTTTTTAAGTGGATGAACAATGAATTGTATATTCAGCTCCTGGCATCATTCTGTCTTCTTGGATGCAAGTTAAAATAAACAAGCAAATAAGGGAGCAAAAAAAAAAACAAAAAAAAACAAAGAAAATTCTACTCAGGAATTCCCTGGAGGTCCAGTGGTTAGGACTTAGTGCTCTAGCTGCCACGGCCCTGGGTTCAATCCCTGGTTGGGAACCTAGGATCCTGCGAGCCACAGACTGAGACCAAAAAAGGAAGAAAAAAGAATGGAAAGAAAATCCTACTCATCACTTAGTTTCCTGACAGCTTAGAAAAGATGGCCATCGTCTGATTCCAGGCTGGGCACCCTTTCAGAGCAGCGAGCCGTGGCCCTGAAGCTGAAATTCCACTGGGAGAATTCCATACATTCCATATTCCATGGTGGAAGCCCCCCTTGGGCTCAGATCCTTCTCCATCCAAGTCATGGAAGCTCGGGGTGCTGAGAGCACATGTCACTGCATGAACCCACCAGCATGCAGCGTCCCTGCGCTGGCTCAGGGCTAGAGCTGCAGGGCATGTGACCTGAGCGACGCCTGTGATGTCACAGGAAGAGCAGGCAGGGCAGCTCTGTTGCTGGCCGCCCAGCTGGAGTCCTGGCTCGGCCACTTTCTACCTGGCGACTTTGGCGGGGCTAATCACTCATGCTCTCTTTCACGTCTTCTCATCCGTAAAATGGGGGTGACAACAGAGCCTACCGAAGGACTGCTGTGAGACAGTGGACGTGACATGCTTTCCCAGGCCCCCAGTTAACATGGTGCAGGGTTGGCTATTTCATCACCACCTCTGGACAACTACAGACTACACGTTGAGGGGTGATCTGGCACTCAGCTGAACAAATGTGTGAGTAACAGACAAGAAGCCTGGACCCTAATCCTAGCCTCACCACCTATGGGCTGTGTGGCCTCAGGCAGTTCAATCAACCTCTCTGGGAGCCATGAAATGCTTGCTGCACCTTCCTCACGGCGCTGCTGGGAAGTTCAGAGGAAGCACAGACGTGAAAATGCTACTTTGAAAAAGAAAAGTGTTTGTACTGCCATCTGCCAAGCCCCTCTGGGCCTGGCATCAAGACAGTCTCCTGGACGCAATGCCTCATGTTCTGTGGGTGCCAAGTCCCCAGGCTTGGGCAACGTGGGGAAGGAGATGCTTGTGGTCTATGTCTTCCATTTGCCAGGTAGCTTCCCCGCCAAGGCGAGTGGGAAGTGTGTGACTACCTCCTGTTGCCTTACCCCGGGAGGCCCGGGTGCCCACCCTACCACCCTCGGTTCCCCCATTGTGTAACGTGACCCCAGGGGCCTGGCTGCTTCCCCTGCCACCTACTTGGACAGCTCCATAGCCTATGGAGAGAAGCTGGGCTGGGATGTGCCCTTTCCAGAACGCTGTTGGGCCCTCCTCTTGCAAAATCTGTCTCCCAGCCTGCAGGATTCCGTGGTATTTTGCACTGGGGTCACTGCGAGACAGGCGCTCAATCTGAAGCTAGGTATCAAAATGGAAATGATCAGGATGATGGGGTGGGCAGGAGGAATTTCAGAGGTGGCAAGAAAGCACTTCTCCTTCACAAAACTCCAAGCCCCAGGAGCTGCTTTGGCAAAAGAGAGTGAATTGGTCCTCCGGCCCATTACACGGATAACAGAGGAAAGGGTACCTGGAAGCGGATTTTGATGACATCCAAGGGGCTGATCAGCACCCGAGTGACAAGTCCAGACACAGACCCAGCCACAGCCACCTCAAGATTGGAGATATTCCTGTCGTTGGCTTTGGGGTCATAGCCCACCATCCCTGCCTCTGGCCCATACAACGTCCATCGGCTCCAAGCTAAACGGGAGAGACAAAGAGTAAACCCAGAGCAAGCGCTTAGGGTCCCCTCCTGAAACAACCCCCAAAGCAGAGCCCACATCCTCTCCTTATCCTGCTTTATTCTTCTGTGGAGCATTTATATACTGGACATTGATTCTATACATCTGTTTCTTGTCTCTCCTCCCCACCAGAATTCGGGCCACTCTTTTGCAAAAGAAAAATAGCAAGATATACATGTGCTCAACTGGTAAAGAATCCACCTGCAATGCAGAAGATCTGAGTTCAATCCCTGGGTTGGGAAGATCCCCTGGAGAAGGGAATGGCTACCCACTCCAGTATTCTGGCCTGGAGAATTCCATGGACTGTATAGTCCATGGGGTCACAAAGAGCCTGACATGACTGAGCGACTTTCACTGTACCAACTTATAACGATTAGGGGGAAAGTCTGCAAGGACACACACACCATGACAGGTTGGTGAGGTTACCTCTAGGGGGAGGGTTGGCAAGGGAAGAGGGAGGATAGGTCTCCCTCTTTCTATATGGACTGAATTCATTATGCCCCACCCCCCCGCCTCCCAACCCCCAACTAAAACAAAATGTAAAATGATTTCCAAAGAGACTTCAGGGCTTCCCTGGTGGCTCACTGGTAAAGAATCTGCCTGCCAGTGCACGAGACATGGGTTCGATCCCTGATCCAGGAAGATTCCACATGCTGAGGAACAGCTAGGCTGGCGCACCACAACTTCTGAGTCTGTGCTCTAGAGCCTGGGAGCTGCAACTCCTGAGCCCACGGGATGCAACGACTGAAGCCCCTCACCCTAGAGCCCACACTCCACAAGAGAAGCCACCACAGTGAGAAGCCCACACCCAGCAATGAAGAGCAGGCCCTCTCACTGCAAGCGGAGAAAGCCCCCGTGTAGCAATAAAGACCCAGCACAGCCAAAAATTAGGTATATAAAATAAAAAATTACTTAAAAGAGAGAGAGACTTCAGAATTAACCTAGTTCTTGAATACCTGGTGGCAAGGCTGGTAAGGAATCCACCTGCAGTGTGGGAGATCTGGGTTTCATCCCTGGGTTGGGGAGATCCCCTGGAGAAGGGAAAGGCTGCCCACTCTGAGCGACTCGCTTTCGCTTTTGAATACTTTCAGGAACAGGAGACTCAGGGTACACACAGTGACCCCCTTCACCCTGCTATTGTCTCTTTTTCTCCTTTCATCCTCCCAAGTCCTCACTTTTCTGAAACTTCCAAAATAGCACTCCAATCCATCCTTAAAATTAACAAGGCACATCCATGGGGCTCGACTGGCAACGTATTGTAAAATAATATCTTATTCAAGGTCTAATGGGGGACTTCCCTGGCAGTCCGGTGGTTAGGACTCGGCACTTCCACGGCTGGGGCCCAGGTCTGATCCCTGATTGGGAACTAAGATCCTGCAAGCCTTACAGCATGGCAAAAAAAAAAAAAAAACCCTAATGGTATTAAACCTCCCACCTCCTGCCAGGAATGTGCCTGCCCCTTTGTAACTTTCCCCCAGACCCTCAAAGGAGACCTCGGTTTTTCCGTCAAGTTCTCTTTGATGTTAACTCAAGCTGCGACTCCCAGGGCACCTGTGAGGAGCAGTTTAAATGTGAAGCAGGTGAATGAGAGGCACGGTCTCTCCACAGGTTACCCAGAGGCTGCTCGGGTCACACAGAACAGTGTCAGTTCCCTGCTGTCAGGGAGGGAAGGTGGCATTTCTATAAGTAAGTAGCTCTACATAGCTGGTCATAATCTTAAACCTCAGATCAAGAAGCCTGAATTCAAATTTCTGATTTGCTCATGTATTGTGGGCAGGTTTATTTATCCTAGGCTCAGTCTTTATTCTGGAAAATGGGAATGACAGTGGCCCCACCTAACGAGATTCCTGGGAGGATCATGCAAGATACTATATATGATAAGCTCTGTCAAAAAGGTAAAAGCCTTATACACGTGAAAGGGCTTGCTGAATACAGTTCATTAGTGGCCTTACTTTTTCCGCTTGCTCAGAATTTCCTTCTTGTACCAGAAAGCCTTGATATTTATCTAGAGACAAAATGAACACGAAACACGATTATAAGCATGATATAATAAAGTATCAGAAGGTGGGAGGGGTGCCTTGGAGTGAACAAGGGCAGGTGTGTGTGGGGGGTGGGTGTGCGTCCGCTTTTGCCACCCCAGGTGGGAGTCCCTGGGGTTCAGATATGCAGGAGCCCCGCGGTAAGCGCGTGCGCCCCTGAGCCCACGTGCTCAACCGAGGGTCTCTACAGATGTCCCCGCGTATGGACACCAGTGTCCACATGTGCCCTAGGGCGTGTGCTTGTACCCCGGGTCCAAGAAAACGCCCGCGAGGCGTGCACTGCGTTACAGACAGGTGCCCCGGGTGTGTCCAGGGTTTCGCTTCCTGCGTCCCTGAAGATGCTTCTCAGGTCAGACACGTCACGTGTGGGCACGGCCCCGCCCCCGCGTGAGTACTTGCGCGTGTGGTCGCCCCCAGGGAATGAGGGTGCAGGTCTCCGAGCGGCCAGCGAGAGGGCGGAGGCAGAGGTCACTTACCGGGCTGAGGGGACTGGGCTCCTGTCGCTTGTCTCTCCCTCCTCGCGCAGTCTAACAGTAAAACTTAACTGAGCTTGGCGGTAACTGACGGGCTTCCGAGCCAATCACAGCACAGCTACCGACAGACGCTAAGCCAATGGTTGTACTGGCACCCCCCCCCCATCAACGCCTATTGCAAGGGGTTGCTTGGTAGTGTAGTCCTCTGCGACCAAGACCGGCCCCTGCGAGGCGCAGAGCCTACTGGGAGATGTAGGCCCTCGGCGCGCGCGTGCGCAAACGTCTCCCTCGCGTTCGAGGGAGGCGGGTCCAGAAGTCCCGCTGAGCCCGCAGAGGTCACCGCCACAAGTGGGGCGTGTGCCTCGGGTCAGACTGCTGGCGGACGGAAGTTTAGGGCGCGCTGGACTTGACCCGCATTCGTCAAAACTTTCTTAGGCCCAATACCCGGACACTCTAAACTTGGAAAAAATGGCGGGAAGTTTAGCAAAAGCCTGGGGAAAAGAACAGATGAGTCTTTAAGACCGGGACGAGGACGGCAAAAATACAGAGATTTTGTTTCCCCCCTAGGGTTTATTATGCGTGAAAGGGTTAGTCGCTCAGCTCATTATGAAAATAATATAAAAATATGTAGACACAGACAATGTAGAAATGGAAGGGGGAAATGACTCACCCTACCACTCTCACCCAAGAAGCATCAGTATTTTGCAGGAGATCTTTCTTCCTGATTTTCAAAGGGTGTTTTTCACATTAGCGCAATAATTTTGATGCACAGTTAGAAAACATTTTTATTGCACAATGTGAAACTGTTGCGGGGAACTTCCCTGGCAGCCCAGTGGTTAAGACTCCACACGCTTCCAATGCAAGGGGCATGCGTAAACTAAGATCTGGCACCTGGAGAGGCAAGCAAGCAAGCAAGCAAATAAATAAATCCATACATATACAAAAGTAGAGCGAACAGCCCAATGAACCATCATGGAGTCATTACTCAACTTCAACAATTAACCAACTCCTGGTCAGTCTCCTTTTCCTCTATATATGCACCTAAGTGTTGCTGTTACTGAGTCTAATAATTGATTCCCTAATACCTTCCAAAGGTTATTGATCAATGAGTTTATTATTATCATTATGAATACATATTTTATATCTATCATTATGAACACATAGATTTGTGTCTATCAATCTGAGCACTGTATTACTGTTTGTCGTTTCTCAATCCACTGTGATTTCCATCCACAGTAATTATTATCCTAATTGATACTCGTATTTTCCCATCGTTGGCCAAAGGGTGCCTATTTAAGTTGGAACCTGAATCTTTTTGACACACCGACTAGTTTCCTTGTTTTCTGGCATGACAAAGCATTCTACGCTCCTCACAATTTTCTGCACAGCTTTATTGAGGTGTAACAGACATACAGAGTTGGACACGACTGAAGTGACTTAGCAGCAGCAGCAGCAACAGACATACAGTTGACACGTTTGCAAAGTGAACAATTTTATGTTTTGCCCCGTGGTGTACATTTCCATGAGAGAGTGAACGTACATCCATCGCCTTAAACGATTCCTGTGCCTCCTTACTATCCCTCCCCCTTGCCCACTCTTCTCCCTTCCCAAGCAATCTCTGATCAGCTTTCTGTTAGTCTGCATTTTGTAGACTTCCATATAAATGGAATTATACATGACATGATGTTCTTTTTGTCTGGCTCCTTTCCCTCAGTATAATTATCTAGAGATTATCCATTTGTGTGTATTATTTTTTAATATTATTATTTTTAAAGAAATATTTTTTTTTTTTTGGCTGTGCTGGGTCTTTGTTGCCGCACGAGGGCTTTCCCTAGCTGCGGCAAGTGATGGCCACTCTCTGTCTGTAGCTCGGGCTTCTCGCTGCAGTGGCTTCTCTTGTGCAGCACCAGCTCTACAGTGTGGGGGCTCCAGTAGTTGCTACATGTGAGCTCAGTAGTTGTTTTCACGGGCTTAGTTGCCCTGCAGTAAGTGGGATTTTCTGGGACCGGGGATGGAACCAGTGTCCCCTGCATTGTAAGGTGGAGTCTTAATCACTGTATCAGTAGGGAAGCTGTGTGTGTTATTAATTGATCCCCTTGTATTGCTGAGTCGTATTCTATTGTATGGGTATACAAGAACTTTTTTTTATCCATTCACCTGTTGATGGACACTTGGGTTGCTTCCAGTTTTGGGCTCTTACAAATGAAGCCCTATTGATAGGAACAGAGTAGGAGAATGAAATAGTTTTGAAATCCTGCTAGGGGATAAAAGACAGAAAGGGAATTTCAAGGGAATTTGGGAGACTGTTGTAAGCTAATAACTACTCAGGAAAAGAATCGAGTAACCTAGCAAAAAAGAAATGCAAGTAAGCAAAGAGATTGTCTGAGGAGGCTTTACAAATAGTTGAGAAAAGAAGAGACGTGAAAGGCAAGGAAGAAAGGGAAAATTTACTTAACTGAGTGCAGAGTTCCAGAGAATAGCAAGGAGCAATAAGAAGGCCTTCTTAAATGAACAATTCAAAGAAATAGAGGAAAACAATAGAATAATAAAAGTTAGAGATGTCTTCAAGAAATTTTGAGATATCAAGGGAACATTTCATGCAAATATGGGCACAATAAAGGACAGAACTGGTAACGAAGTAACCGAAGCAGAAGAGATTAAGAAGAGGTGGCAAGAATATGTGAAGAATTATACAAAAAAAGATCTTAATGACCCAGATAACCATGATGATGTGGTCACTCACCTAGAGCCAGACATCCTGGAGTGTGAAGTCAAGTGGGCCTTAGGAAGCATCACTACGAATAAAGCTAGTGGAGGTGATGGAATTCCAGCTGAGCTACTTCAAATCCTAAAATATGATGCTGTGAAAGTGCTGCACTCAATATGCCAGCAAATTTGGAAAACACAGCAGTGGCTACAGGACTGGAAAAGGTCAGTTTTCATTCCAATCCCAAAGAAGAGCAATGCCAAAGAATGATCAAACTTCTGTACAGTTGCCCTCATTTCACTTGCTAGCAAAGTTATGCTCAAAATCCTTTAAGCTAGGCTTCAGCAGTAGGTGAACTGAGAACCACAAGCTGGGTTTAGAAAAGGCAGAAGAATCAGGGATCAAGTTGCCAACATTCGTTGGATCTTGGAGAAAGCAATGAAACTCCAGAATATCTACTTCTGCTTCGTCGACTACACTAAAGTCTTTGACTGTGTGGATCACAATAAACTGTGGAAAATTCTTAAAGAAGTGGGAATACCAGACTACTTTACCTACCTCCTGAGAAATCTGTATGCAGGTGAAGAAGCAACAGTTAGAACCAGAAATGGAACAACGGATTGATTGTTGAAAACTGGGAAGGGAGTATGTCAAGGTTGTATACTGTCACATTGCTTATTTAACTTATATGCAGAGCACATCATGCAAAATGTGGGGCTCAGTGAATCACAAACTGGAATCAAGATTGCCAGGAGAAATATCAACAACCTCAGAAATGTAAATGATACCACTCTAATGGCAGAAATTGAAGAGGAACTTAACAGTCTCTGAATAAGGGTGAAAGAAGAGAGTGGAAAAGTTGGCTTACAACTCAACATTCACAAAACTAGGATCATGGCATCCGATCCCATCACTTCATGGCAAATAGAAGGGGAAAGAGTAGAAGCAGTGACATATTTTATTTCCTTGAGCTCCAAAATCACTGCAGATGGTGAGTGCAGCTGTGATATTAGAAGAGGTTTGCTCCTTGGAAGAAAAGTCATGACAAAGTTAGACATCATATTAAAAAACAGAGATGTAACTTTGCCAACAAAGATCTGTATAGTCAAAGCTATGGCTTTTCCAGTAGTCATATATGGATGTGAGAGTTGGACCATAAAGAAAGCTGAGCACCGAAGAATTAATGCTTCGAATTGTGGTGCTAGAGAAGACTTTTGAGATTCCCTTGGACTGTAAGGAGATCAAACCAGTCCATCCTAAAGGAAATCAACCCTGAATGTTCACTGGAAGGACTGATGCTGAAGCTCCAATACTTTGGTCACCTGATGGGAAGAGCTGACTCATTGGAAAAGACCCTCATGCTGGGAAAGATTGAGGACAAGAGAAAGGGGCAGCAGAGGATGAGATGGTTCGATGGTATCACTGACTCAATGGACATGAATCTGAGCAAACTGTGGGAGATATCGAAGGACAGAGGAGCCTGGCATGCTGCAGTCCATTGGGTCGCAAAGAATCAGACATGACTTAGCAACTGAACAACAACAAACCTAGCAACAATCTACTCTGCCTTGAAGGAAGACCAGGCACACTGAAGCCCCAGACACGCTCAAGCCACAAAGTTCTGATAGTTAAAACACAACACATTCGGGACTTCCCTTGTGGTCCAGTGGCTGGGACTCCACGCTCCTGGTGCAGGGGACCCGGGTTTGACCCCTGGTCAGGGATCTAGATCCTGCATGCCACAACTAGGAGTTTGCATGTGGTAATTAAAGATCTGGCACTCCTCAAGGAAAATTGCAGATCCAAGTGCAGCAACTAAGACCTGGTACAGCCACATAAATAAATTAATTAAAAAAGAAACACACACAAACACACAAGGCAGTAGGTACAGGGTCTACATCTTGTTTCATGAAGTCAGGGAGTAGCCCTCGAAGAGTAGCACTTCTGCAGGTAGCCAAGACAGGAATAGAGGTGAAAGGGGAAAGAAAATAGGTGAAAGAAGACGTTATGCCAACACCTGACATGACATTTTAGGACGTTACTGTGTGTGTGCTCAGTCGCTACGTCGTAGCCCACTCTGCAACCCCATGGACCAACCTTTTGGTGATAGGCATATGATTTCAATAGTGCCATGGCGGTCCTTATTAGACCATATAGGGTTAAAGGAGGAACTAATGATGGAGGTCTTGACGTCTACCGCAAAATGCGGAAGAAGTTGGTCTTCTCTCCTCCCCACATTTTCTTTGATTATACAAACGTATCTGAGTGTATTCTGGCGGCTGTGCTCCCTTGCCTGCCTGCTTGTCGCTGTCACAAGCATTCTATGCTAATAAACTCCCTCACTGCCTGCCACTTCACCTCTTACCCTCATCGGATTTGTTCTGCACTGAGACAGAATTCTAACTTCAGGAAGTCCTCAGACCAAGTGTGCAGTTTCAATTAAAAGACAGAGGGTTCAAGTCTCCTCCTTGGTCAAGGATTGTGGATTCATGTCCCAATCTGAGGTGTGACTGGGTTCGAGTCCCACCTGAAGGAGTGTGGTTTAACTATCCATATTCGTATATATCTCTGTATGGACAGCTGTGTTGATTTCTCTTGGGTACAGACCTAGGAGTGGAATGTCTAGGTCACATGGTCAATGTGTATTTAACTTTTTGAGATACTGGCAAACTATTTCCCAAAGTGGTTGTGTATTTTACTTTCCCCTGGCAGTATGACCATCCTGGTTCCTCCACATCCTTGGTAAGCTCATTTTTAAGAAATTTAACCATTTTCCTAAACACAATGTGGTGTCTCATCGTTTTTTTTAAATCTTTTGGCCACATCCCAAGGCATTTGCCCTGTCAAAGCAGTGTGTCCTAACTACTGGATCAGCAGGGGAGTCCACAGAACTTCTTAATTTTAATGAAGTCCAATTTATTGATTTGTTTCCTTTTATGAATTTTTTTTTCTGCACCATGTGGCATGCGAGATCTTCTCCTCCAGGGATGGAACCCCTGCCCCCTGCGCTGGAAGCACCAGGAAAGTTCTGGGTCATGTTCTTGGAATCATACCTAAGAATTCCTTGCCAAAGGATTTGAATTTTTCTCCTGTGTTTTCCAATAGAAATTTCATAGTTTTATTTGTTTGTTTGTTTGTATTTATTTATTTAGCTGTGCCAGGTCAAAGTTGCAGCACGTGAGATCTTTAGCTGTGGTATGTGGGATCCAGCTTCCTGACCAGAGATCAAACCCCGGCCCCCCTGCACTGAGATCTCAGAGTCCTAGCCACTGGACTTCCAGGGAAGCCTCTAGTTTTAGGTTTTACATCCAGGTCTCTGGCACATTCGGGGGTAATTTTGGTGTAATGTGTGACATATGGGCTTCCTAGGTGGCACTAGTGGTAAAGATCTGCCTGCCAAAAAGAAAACAAAGAATCTGCCTGCCAATGCAGAAAATACAAGAGACGTGGCTTTGATCCCTGGGCGGGAAAGATCCCCTGGAGAAGGGCATGGCAACCCACTGCAGTATTCTTGCCTGGGAAATCCCGTGGACAGAGGAGCTTGGCGGGCTCCATGGAGTCAAAAAGAGTCGGACATGACTGAGTAACTCGGCACATACGCACACCTCCTTCATTTGGATATTTAATTATTCCAACACCTGGAACACTGGTTTTTGTTGAAAAGTCTATTTTCTTCCTCCCACTGAATTGCCTTTTGCACCTTTGTTGAAAATGAGTTGATCATAGAGACACAAAATTTTTACTTCTGCTTTTTTCCTCTCAACCTAAGTGCTACAGCTATTGTCCTCATGGGAATAAAATATTAAGGTGGCCCACAGTAGACAGAACCTGGTACAGAAGCGTGACTTTCTGTTCTTGAAAATGTCCCCCACTGTGTCCTCAGGGTCACCTTTATCATCAGTCACTTTCTCTGTCTCCTTGCTTAGAGATTGCTTTATTTCCCCCAGGAAAGCCCTGCCTGTGTTGCATCTGCATTTTCCAGCAGTTTTGTGGACTGGCCACTAACTTCTCTCCAGATAAGCTCGTTGGCTATTGAGATCTTTGGTTCTACTTTGTTCTTCTGGATTAGAACAAGCCCACATTAAAAAAAAAAAACAAAAACCACTTTTGTTTCCCGTTTGCTTATCTCTGGCTGTGGTGGGTCTCCACTGCCGTGTGCGGACTTTCTCTAGTGCCGGCGGGCAGGAGGCTGCCTCTAGCTCCCAGCTGCGCTGGGCCGGTTTCTCCTGTGGCTTCCAGGCTCTAGGGCGTGGCTTTCAGCAGTCGGGATGCACAGGCATGTGGGATCCTCCTAGACCAGGGGTGGAACCTGTGTTCCCCACACTGGTAGGTGAATTCTTAACCACTTAACCACCAGGGAAGTCCCAAGCCCACATTTTAGAGTAAGTTTCCCAATGGTCATTCAACAGATAAGCCAGCAGGACTTTTGGCTACAGACTAATTGTAGGGTGAGTTAGACTTAGGGAACCACAGAGCATCAGAACTAAAAAGACTCAGAGGCAGGGGCCAGGGGACTGGGTGATTCACCCAAGGTCCCCCAAGGTCAGATGGCAAATTGGTGGCCAAGCTGAGGCGAGATTAACAGCAGGTGCCAGTTTTCTCGGGCTTATACCCTGGTTCTAGTTTTTGCATATTGGAAATCTGGTCATTTCATTTTAAGTTTAAATATACTGAGTAAATCAAATCATGTGAAAAGAGAAACCGGAAAATAATGGTTCCCGTCAGCTTGGGGAAGTGAATCCTTCTGTGACTTCATCATCGTTTACCCAAAGTAGACTATTAAAAGTTCCTTTGGACTTCCCCTGCCTCCTCGGAGGGAGTAAACACCTCCTTGACCTTGACCAAATAGAGCTTGTATTTATCAACTGTCTAGATCATTGTCAACGAAGATTAGAGGTTGGGAACTTCCCTGGTGGTGCAGGGGTTAAGAGTCTGCCAGCCCATGCCAGGGGACATGGTTTCAATCCTTGGGCCAGAAAGATTCCGTGTGCTGCGGGGCAACTAAGCCCGTGCGCCACAGCTACTGAGCCTGTGCTCTTAAGCCCGGGATCTGCAACTGCTGAAACCTGCGGGCCCCAGAGCCCACGCTCTGCAGCCGGAGACACCACTGCAATGAGAGGCCTGCGCACCGCAATGGAAGAGTAGCCCCCACTCACCGTGATGAGAGACAGCCCCTACAGCAACGAAGCCTCAGCGAGGCCATAAGTAGAGAAATAATTTTTTAAAAGATTCATCTCTTATTTAAAGAAAAAAAAAAAAGATGAAGGGCTCGGACAACAGTGTTCCAAGCCTTGCTGCCTCTGCTGTCTCTCCACAGGTCTAAAATCATCTGCATTTTAAATAAGCGTCTCAAGTGTTCTTAACTTCAGCTGACACACGCATCATCTGGGATGCTTAATAAAAATGCAGATTACCCTCTCCTTCAGGACGTTTTAGGCTTCCCTGGAGGCTCAGCTGGTAAAGAATCCGCCTGCAATGTGGGAGACCAGGGTTCAAGCCCTGGGTTGGAAAGATCCCCTGGAGAAGGGAAAGGCTCCCCACTCCAGTATTCTGGCCTGGAGAACCCCACGGACCATATAATGGGTTGAAAAGAGTCGGACACGACCGAGCGAGCAACGTTCACTTCAGGACATTTGTCCTAATCAAGCAGATCTGCCACGTGGTCTGAGCATTTTGATCGGTGGCCCTCATTTGGAGAGAGACTGACTTGGGGACTACTTCTTAGCTGATCATCCTAAGTAGCCCTTGTTTCTTCCTCCTTTCTGATGACTCAGAATGAGAGGAAGGGACTCTCACCCATCACTTATTTTCCCCCATTACATATTTTTTGAGGGTCTACATGGCCAGAGCAGAGGATATAGCAATGAACAAGTCAGAATTTTTTCCTTCTTGGAGCTGACTTTTTCACTTAGTGATACATATCCAAGGTTTTCCCATTTCTTGACAGCTCTTTTCCTGTTAGAGCTGAATAACAGTTCACTGGATGTCTGGATGTATCACACAGCCTGTTTATCTATTCATCTGTTGAAGGATATCTTGGCTGCTCCCATGTTTTAGCAATTATCAATAAAGCTGCTATAATTAAGTGTGGGTAGGTTTTTGTGTGGACATGAGTTTCCATTACCTGTTTACTTATGTACTTATTTTTCAAGCTGTAAGTTTGAGAAAATCAACTGTTGGAAGATTCTGGGAGATGTTCTGACAGGCTGCAGGAGCCAAAGATAGAGACAACACTAATCCAGTTCCCTTTTTCATCCTTTCAGATTCACTCAGCAAATGATGAAAACACCAGTAAATGAACCAAGAGAGAGAGAAAAAAAAAAAGAGGAGTCACTGTCCAGTAACTTTCAAGAGCTGATTTCTTATGCATTTCAACTTTCGTCTTTTGCTCTTCTCAGTAGAGACAGGACAAGAAGCTATATGTGTGCGCTCAGTCGTGTCTGACTCTTTGCGACCCCATGGACTGTCGCCCACCAAGCTCCTCTGTCCATGGGATTTTCCAGGCAAGAATACTGGAGTGGGTTGCCATTTCCTCCTCCTGGGGATCTTCCCCACCCAGGAATTGAGTCTGTATCTCCTACATTGCAGGAAGGTTCTTTACTGCTGAGCCATCGGGGAAGTGCAGCAAGAAGCTATAGGAAGTGTCGATGTCAGTCTGAAAAGGGTTTTCCAGGCTTCCAGCTGCCTGGTTTTCAGCAGATCATCAACCAGATCATCAACCTTTGTGTTTGACAGCCCTTCACCTGTCACCCACTTCAGAGCTTCACTGAGAAGGTGCTTCCTGTCTGTGCAGAGCCGGTCTTCACTCACCACCAAATGCACAGAAGGAGGCAGTGGATGCAGCTCTGTCATGAAGGCAGGGTTGGCGGGCCCTACGCTGACCTCAGACCACATCTTCTTCCTCCCAACAGACTGAGGGGGTGACTACATCTGGGGATCTCAAATCTGAATGTAAAGTTGACAATAAAAAGATGAACAACTCCATAAACAAATTAGGCCAGAGGTTTCAACAGACATTTCACAAAGGAAGATAGGTAATAAGCAATCAAAAGAGCACTCAACATCATTAGTCAAAGCAAGTGCAAATTAAAACCATGAAGAGATACTACCACCCAACCCCCAGAATGGCTAAAATTAAAAAGGCTGACAACTCCAAATGCTAGCAGAACTGTGGAACAACTGTGTAATTCTCAGGCATTGCCCAATCCCTCCCAGCATCAGGCTTTTTTCCAAGCCAGTAGGAAAATGGTAAACACGTTTGTAAAATGGTACAAACACGTGGAGAAAGGCCCAGAAGTTTCCTATTAAACCGAACCTCTTATACCTGTGACCCAACAATTTTACCTCTGGATGTTTATTCAAGAAAAAATGAAGACATGGTTACCATAAAATTTGCATAAAAATGTTCACTGCGCCCAAATCTGTAAATAGTTTAGATATCCGTCAATAGAGCACCATCGTGTGCAGTATATCTGCGCATGTGCGAAGTCGCTTCAGTCATGTCCGCCTCTTTGCAACCCCACGGACGGTAGCCCGCCAGGCTCCTCCGTCCAGGGGATTCTCCAGGCAAGAATACTGGAGTGGGTTGCCATTTCCTCCCCCAAGGCATCTTCCTGACCCAGGGATCCAGTTGGAATCTCTCCTGTCTCCTGCACTGGCAGGGTTCTTTACCACTATCGCCACCTGGGAAGCCCAGTATATCTACACATTGGACTATTATTCGGTGAAAAAAGTAAAGAACCGTGACATGGATTCTCAAAAGCGCCCGTGCCTTGTGCTGTGTTGCATCCTGCTCTAGTCCCCCAGGCCTCTGAGGGTAGAGTTAGGTCACCGGGGGTAGGAGTGGAAGAAGGTGGCGTGGTGAGACGAAGCCACAGTAGAGACCAGAACAGTGTCTGCACATCCTGCCACGACTCGCTATTGTCTACTTTGCTGATGCCACGTGCTCATGCGTATGCAGTCTTCCCTTCTTTCCCCCGGTGTCTCTCTGAAGCCCTTCTTGACCCACCGAAGTCTGTGGTCCCTCTCATCTCCTGTCCCCTCCCCTGTCCTGGGATAGATCACTGCTCAGTATCCTCTGCAGGTCTGGAGCGGAGGTCGGTGTTTGATCACTTTCTTATTCTGGGTCTATCTCCAGTGCCTAGCGCGGTCCATGTTCAAAGTGCTCAGCAGATGCTGTGAGAGCAGCAAGGGAAGAAACGAGACTCGGCCAGGCTCCGAGTGAGATGACTTCCCCTTTCCACGAATGCCTCCACCCCTGGAAGGTATTTATAGACCGGCAATGTGGGAGGAGGATTATACGGGTGGGAGAGTCAAACAGAGAAAGACTGTGGGGGCATTTTGGATGCCTTTCTTTGGCTCACTTTGGAGGGAGAGACACCTACTTCTGAGGTACCTTAAATTCTGGAGAAAATGAGATGTCCGGAAGTGTGGAGACTGGCCACTTTACGGTTAGACAGTCCTGAACAACAGGGTACAGGATAATATTCAGAGGCTGGGAAAGTGGCCGGGCTCCATGATAATTGTGCTTTAAATTCATCAAAGTCCTGTCCAGGTCTGGCTGACAGCTATCCCCCAAAACTTCCCAGGGGCACGGACTCTTTCCAGTTCACCATGCCCCGCTTCTAGGGTGTGGTCCTCACTGTCTGACCTGGGCCAGTGGGTGGAATTCCAGCAAGAGGATGGAGGATGGATGGAAGGAGAAAGGGGTCCTGGGGAGTATGCCTGGAGTTGCCAGGGCAATTTTACTTGGACCCTATTGGTCAGAACTTAGTCACATGGCCACACCTAACCGCTAAAGTGCCGGGGACAAATACTCTGCATAACCAGGTATGGGCTGAAAACCGAGCATTCCTCTTGTATAGAAGGAAAGGGGAAACGGCTCACAGCCAGCCTCTCTGCCACCAAAGGACAGATGAAGAGAAACGTGTATTGAGCGAGACTACTGGCATTGTGCATGGTCTTTCATATATGAGTCACTTCTCCCCAGAACCTTAGGAGCAGACACTGTGTGCCGTGCCGTCATACTCATGAGGACACAAGCTCACAGGCGCTGGGTAAGTCGCACAAAGTTACACAGCTAGTAGGGTCGGAATCTACGGCTACAAACTTTGTCCCGGGTTGCACGTTGAGTGAAAGCCGTCCAGTTGTGTCTGACTCTTTGAGACCCCACGGGCTATACAGTCCCTGGAATTCTCCAGGCCAGAATACCGGAGTGGGTAGCCTATCCCTTCTCCAGTAGATCTTCTGGACCCAGGAATCAACCAGGGTCTCTTGCATTGCAGGCGGATTCTTTACCAATTGAGTTATCAGGGAAGCCCGGACTGAACGTTGGCATCCCCCCAGATCATATGCTTAAGCCCTAATCCCCAAGGTGAGGGTATTAGGAGGTGGGGCCTTTGAGCTGGAATCAGCTGTAGATGAGGTCACGAGGGTGGGGTTCTCACGGTGAATTAGCGTCTTGATTTCCAGAGTGCTCTCTGTTTGTGTCTTTCTCACTTTCTCTCTCTCCTTGAGGGAGTCTCCACAAAGAACCGAATCTGCTGGCACCATGATCTCGGACTCCCTGGTCTTTGGCATTTTGTTACAGCAGCCAGAGCTGACTGCAACAGGCTTCAGTTTTTTGCCCGCTTTCCCCTTCCTTGGGAGTCTCAGAGCAGCAGAGGCTGGAAGGAGAAGGATGTTCACCTTTTTCTCCTGTTCAGACCAGCTCCTCAGGCCAGGAAAGGAAGCAAGGGTTGGGAGGGAAAACAGTAACTTATAAAATAAGCATCTGGGGACTTCCTTGGCAGTTCCGTGGATAAAGAATCTGCCTGCTAATGCAGAGGTCACAGGTTCGATCCCTGGTCCGGGAGGATTCCACATGCCGTGGAACAGGTAAGCCCGTGCACGAAACCACTCGCCCTGGAGCCCGCAAGCTAAAACTACTGGAGATTCTGCACCCAGAACCTGTGCTCTGAAGCAAGAGAAGCCACTGCAATGTGAAGCCCATTCACCACAATGAAGAGTAGCCCCTGCTCGCCACAATCAGAGAAAGCCCGCATGCAGCCATGAAGACCCAGCACAACCAGTAAGTACATAATATATATATGTAAAGAATCCCTCATTGGGTAACGAAGATCCTGTGTGCCACAGGGCACGGCCAAAAATAAAACATCAAATAAAATATTCATCTGTCTTCTCATTTTTAACTCTTAGGGTGAGGGGTGCAAATGGCGTGCAGGAGGGCAGTATTTTTGCTGATCTGGTCCTCACCAGAGCTGAAACTGGGTGACTGTTCATGAGACGGCTGCAATTCTAAGGGCTCTGGCAAGACCCTCCTTACCGCCTCTGGGTGTCTGTTCCCCATGCACCCCAGCAAAGGAGGAGGGTGGGCCGGAGCAGGGCTCCTCGGGCACCAGAATCCTGGCGGAGCTTTGCAAAGATTATTTTTGTTCCTCGTCACATGGCTATTACCCACTTTCCCTCTCCTATGAGGTTCCAGAACCAGCTATTACAGTCAAGTGATCTTTCTTTATATTTTTTAATTTTTAAAATTTTATTGTGGTAAGAACACTTAGCATGAGAGCTACCCTCTTAAACGTTTACGTGCTTAACACGTTATTGTACGACGTTGTACAGCAGAGCTCTAGGACTTCTTCACGTTGGTGACCTGAAACGCTCTGCCCATTGATCACTAACTCCCCGTTTCCCCCTCTCCCAGCCCCTGGTGACCACCATTCCATTCTTTGATTCTATGAATTTGACGACTTTAGATTGCTCGTCCAAGTGGAATTATCCCTCTGTGACTGGCTGATTTTGCTAAAGCATAGTGCCCTCAATGTTAATTGGTGGTGTTGCATGTTGCAGAATTTCCTTCTTCAGGCTGAACAGTATTCCTGTGTGTGTGTGCATGTGTGTGTGTGTGTGAGAGAGATACCTTCTTTATCCATTCATCTGTTTTTGTTTTTTCCTTGTATAATCTAACAGTTTTTGGAGGATTTGATTTTTTGTTGTTGTTTCCGGTTGTGCTGGGTCTTTACCGCAGTGTGCAGGCTTGTCTGGTTGTGTACGTGGGCTTAGTTGCTCTGTGGTATATGGGATCTTAGTTCTCCAACCAGGGATTGAACCCATGTCCCCTGCATTGGAACATGGATTCTTGGTCACTGGACCATCAGGGAAGTCCCATCCATTCATCTGTTGGCGGACATGTGGGTTTTTCTACATCTTGGCTATTGTGAACAGTGTTGCAATAAACATTGGAATGCTAACATCCCTTTGAGATCTGGATTTCAGTTATTTGGAATAACCCCAAAATGGGAGGGCTGGATCATCTGATTGTTCTATTTTTAATTTTTTTGACACATTGTATTTTGTTCCTCGTCACATGGCTATTACCCACTTTCCCTCTCCTATGAGGTTCCAGAACCAGCTATTACAGTCAAGTGATCTTTCTTTATATTTTTTAATTTTTAAAATTTTATTGTGGTAAGAACACTTAGCATGAGAGCTACCCTCTTAAACGTTTACGTGCTTAACACGTTATTGTACGACGTTGTACAGCAGAGCTCTAGGACTTCTTCACGTTGGTGACCTGAAACGCTCTGCCCATTGATCACTAACTCCCCGTTTCCCCCTCTCCCAGCCCCTGGTGACCACCATTCCATTCTTTGATTCTATGAATTTGACGACTTTAGATTGCTCGTCCAAGTGGAATTATCCCTCTGTGACTGGCTGATTTTGCTAAAGCATAGTGCCCTCAATGTTAATTGGTGGTGTTGCATGTTGCAGAATTTCCTTCTTCAGGCTGAACAGTATTCCTGTGTGTGTGTGCATGTGTGTGTGTGTGTGAGAGAGATACCTTCTTTATCCATTCATCTGTTTTTGTTTTTTCCTTGTATAATCTAACAGTTTTTGGAGGATTTGATTTTTTGTTGTTGTTTCCGGTTGTGCTGGGTCTTTACCGCAGTGTGCAGGCTTGTCTGGTTGTGTACGTGGGCTTAGTTGCTCTGTGGTATATGGGATCTTAGTTCTCCAACCAGGGATTGAACCCATGTCCCCTGCATTGGAACATGGATTCTTGGTCACTGGACCATCAGGGAAGTCCCATCCATTCATCTGTTGGCGGACATGTGGGTTTTTCTACATCTTGGCTATTGTGAACAGTGTTGCAATAAACATTGGAATGCTAACATCCCTTTGAGATCTGGATTTCAGTTATTTGGAATAACCCCAAAATGGGAGGGCTGGATCATCTGATTGTTCTATTTTTAATTTTTTTGACACATTGTCTTCAGTTCAATTCAGTCATTCAGTCATGTCCGACTCTTTGCAACCCCATGAATCGCAGCACGCAAGGCCTCCCTGTCCATCACCATCTCCTGGAGTTCACTCAGACTCACGTCCATCGAGTCCGTGATACCATCATCCCCTTTTCCTCCTGCCCCTAATCCCTCCCAGCATCAGAGTCTTTTCCAATGAGTCAACTCTTCTCATGAGGTGGCCAGAGTATTGGAGTTTCAGCTTTAGCATCAGTCCTTCCAAAGAACACCCAGGACTGATCTCTTTGCAGTCCAAGGGACTCTCAAGAGTCTTCTCCAACACCACAGTTCAAAAGCATCAATTTTTTGGCGCTCAGCTTTCTTCACAGTCCAACTCTCACATCCATACACGACCATTGGAAAAACCATAGCCTTGACTAGATGGACCTTTGTTGGCAAAGTAATGTCTCTGCTTTTGAATATACTATCTAGGTTGGTCATAACGTTCCTTCCAAGGAGTAAGTGTCTTTTAATTTCATGGCTTCAATCACCATCTGCAGTGATTTTGGAGCCCCCCAAAATGAAGTCTTGACACTGTTTCCACTGTTTTGCCATCTATTTCCCATGAAGTGATGGGACCGGATGCCATGATCTTTGTTTTCTGAATGCTGAGCTTTAAGCCAACTTTTTTACTTTTTCACTTTTATCAAGAGGCTTTTTAGCTCCTCTTCACTTTCTGCCATAAGGGTGGTGTCATCTGCATATCTGAGGTTATTGATATTTCTCCAGGCAATCTTGATTCCAGCTTGTGCTTCTTACAGTCCAGCGTTTCTCATGATGTACTCTGCATAGAAGTTAAATAAGCAGGGTGACAATATACAGCCTTGATGTACTCCTTTTCCTATTTGGAACCAGTCTGATGGGCTTCCCTTGTGGCTCAGCTGGTAAAGAATCCGCATGCAGTGTGGGAGATCTTGGTTTAATCCCTGGGTTGGGAAGATCCCCTGGAGAAGGGAAAGGCTATCCATTCCAGTATTCTGGCCTGGAAAATTCCATGGACTGTCTATGGGGTCCCAAAGAGTCAGACACAACTGAGCAACTTTCACACTGTCTTATTTTATTCAAATACCAGTCTGTTCCATGTGGTCCTGGAACACTCAAACAATAAAGCAGATACAGTCACATGTTAAAGACTGGTCTTCAAACATCACAGGTGATGATGCCACTCTTGCTCAGGATCTTGCCAACATAAAACCACATCCACAGCTCAGTGGCCACCAAGCCGTTCAGCAGAGCTTCCCTAACTGTGAGCTGTTTGCAGTTAGCAGTTCAAGCAATATGGACAGTTTGTTCCAAGCTCTGATTAGCTGTAGGGACCTCAGCAGGCATTGGAGGAACCTGCTCTACTGTTTCAAAATATGGCCAGTTGGGGCTTTAAGTCACAGCAGCATCGACCAATGGCAGGGCTTCTCGGCAAGGTTATGGACAAACTGGGCTGTGGTTCTAGAATGGAGAGTCCATTGCCCTGGATAGCTGGCTGAATTTTACCTGCCTGGAAGGCTATTTTTAATTTCTTGAGGAACTTACATACTGTTTTCCAAAGCAGCTGCACCAATTTACATTCCCACCAACAGTGTACAAGCTTCCTTTTCTCTGCCTTTTCATCAATACCTGTTGTTTTTTGCCTTTTTTTAATAGCCATCCTGACAGATGTGACATTTTGTCCTGAGAAACATAAACGCTCCCAGTGGGTTAGTTTTCTCAGGCTCCCAAAGTGTTGGAAAGAGCAACTATATAGTCAGGAAGTATTTACAGAAGGACTTATATTCTTTATTCAGAACTAAATACTTTGAATTGTTTTCACACAAGATGTTTGAGCAGATTTAAACAAATTTCATTATAGGAGTCGTAAAGCATCTCATCTAAGAGAGCACCTTCAGCTCTTTTTTATGTTTTTTGTTTTAACATTTATTTATTTATTTGACTGTGCCCAGTCTTAGCTGCAGCACATGGGATCTTCCATGTTCATTTTGGCACATGGTATCTTTAACTGTGGCTTTCAAGCTCTTACTTGTGGCATGTAGAATCTAGTTCCCCAACCAGGAATCCAAACCCAGTCTCCCTGCATTGGGAATGCAGAGTCTTAGCCACTGGACCACCAAGGAAGGGAAGTGAAGTGAAAGCCGCTCAGTCGTGTCTGACTCTTTGAGACCCCATGGACTATACAGTCCACAGCAGTCTCCAGGCCAGAATACTGGGGTGGGTAGCCATTCCCTTCTCCAGGGGATCTTCCCAACCCAGGGATCAAACTCAGGTCTCCCAAACTGCAGGTAGATTCTTTACCAGCTGAGGCACAAGAGAAGCCCAGGTGACCAGGGAAGTCCCCTCCAACTCAGCCTCAGTATTTGCTCCCTAAGCTCATTTTGTCTGCTTGGTTTTGATGCAGGGAGCTCTGGGAGCAGTGGAAAAGCCTGCTGGGAGCTTGCCTTCTCGAGGGGTTTAAATGGGAGATTTAAACACAGCATTGTGTGTGAGATCAACTGCCAAACACCTTCAGTTCAGTTCAGTTGCTCAGTCGTGTCCAACTCTTTGTGACCTCATAGACTGCAGCACACCAGGCCTCCCTGTCCATCACCAGCTCCCGGAGTCTACTCAAACTCACGTCCATTGAGTCAGTGATGCCATCCAACCATCTCTTCTTCTGTTGTCTCCTTCTCCTCCAGCCTTCAATAGTTTCCAGCATCAGGGTCTTTTCAAATGAGTCAGTTCTTCACATCAGGTGGCCATTCTTCACATCAGGTGGCCAAAGTATTGGAGTTTCAGCTTCAGCATTGGTCCTTCAAAAGAATATTCAGGACTGATTTCCTTTAGGATGGAAACTTTGAACCATCCAGTAATTAAGTAGGGAAATTAGATCAACATTTGTCTAGAGAAATCGACACCTTCCCATATGTAGACAAACACCAGTGAGATGAAAAGACCAGGGAAAAGACGGCTGATTTAAAGTATCAATAAGGGGCTTTCCCAGTGGTCCAGTGGCTAAGACTCTATGCTCCTAGTGCAAGGGGCCTGGGTTCCATCCCTGACCAGGGAACTAGATTCCACATGCCACAACCGAAAGATCTTACGAGCCACACCTAAGACCCAGTACAGTCCGAGAAATACGTAAATTTAAAAAAAGAAAAAGAGAGAGCCTTTCCTGTGCTCTCTCCTGCTTCCTCATCTTAAAAAAAAAATCAATGAAACACAGGGAGTTCCCTGCTGGCCTAGGATTTGCTTTCACTGCAGAGGCCCAAGTTCCATCCCTGGTCAGGGAACTAATGAGCTCCTGCAAGCCAGGCAGTGCAGCCAAAATAAAAATAAAGTTAAAAAAAAAAAAGACAGTAGAAATGTAAAATAAGCTTTCCAGGTGACGCTAGTGGTAAAGAGCCCACGTGCCAATGCAGGAGACATAAGAAATGCAGGCTCCATCCCTGGGTCAGGAAGATCCCCTGGAGGAGGGCACGGCAACCCACGCCAGTATTCTCGCCTGGAGAATCCCGTGGACAGAGGAGCCTGGTGGGCTCCTCTCAGTTAGACACGACGGAAGCAATTTAGCTCATGTAAAGAAAAAAGAATCCACAAAACAGATGAAATATTAATATCTGGGAATAAATAGGACAAGAAATGTGCAAAACCTCCAGGAGGAAAACTTTGAAACTTTCCCAGGGGACATGAAACTGGAGACACACTGTGTCCTTGGACAGGAAGACCCGACGTCATGAAGATGTCAGTTCTTCCGAAAGCAGCTTACAAATCTAATAGAGCCAAATAAAAACAACCAGAGGCATCTTTTTTTTCCTGGACCTAGACAAGCTGATTCTAAAGTTTATGTTAAAAATGTAAACAAGAAGAAGAGCTGGGACATGGCGAGAAGGGAGAGTGATGGGGGAGGAACAGCCTCATCAGGGGTCCTAACTGCTGGGGAGCCTCGGGGAAGCAGCCCCTCGCCTTGCAAGGGCAGAGGAACAGGACCCTGCCACACGGAAAACACATCCTCTCACTCTGCTGAAGGCTATGGGGCAGCCTGGAAGGGAAGGAGTTTGGGGGAGAATGGTTACAAGTATGAGTCCCTTTGCTGTTCACCTGGAACAATCACAGTATTGTCAATGGGCTATACCTCCATACAAAATAAGTGGTTTTTTTTTTTTTTTCAATGCATTCTCTCAAATCTGAGAGCTGACAATGGCTCTTTTAATACATGGTATCTGAACAACTGGGTAGCCATCTGGAAACAGAGATGGACCCAAACTCTCACTGATCACAGCCTTCAAATGGATCAAAGACTTAAATATAAAAAAATTGAAAATAATGGATGAGTTCTTTGCCCTCAGTAAGAACAAGTGTGGGTGGGCACAGGGCTGAGCAGGAGTGGGACCTGGAATGAACTGCCAGCTGTGGGAGCCAGTAGTAACAGTTAGCCCATGCAATCCTCACTTTCTTTTTATCGATTTGTTTCTTGACCCGAGGCTTAGAAAGGTAACTTGATTAAGGTGACTCACTCCCCAGACACAGGTGTCATAGGACGGGTCAAGGAGCACTCCTGCATTTGGGGCTCTGAGACGGTGGTGGAGCCAGTGTTCACTGGGCGCTGGGCAGGAAATGTTCTCAGAGGGTGGGGTATGTAGGGTTGGGGGTAAGCGGACAAGCAGAGAGGAGGAGAGATCTTGGCTTCAGATCAGAGAGAAAGGGGGATGTTGGCAAAGCCAGGGATACTCAGGAAGGGCTCAGAGGGCCAAAGGGCTGGAGGATTGGCTGACTGTAAAAGGATTTGAACACCAAGGCCATCATCAGTACCAGTCCCATCGTACTTATTTTTTTCCCCAGTTACCTTTACCACAGGACCTCCAGTGAAGTCCCCCATAACGCTTTAATGTCTGTAAGACGTCTACAGATCCCTCAGGGCACCCTGGTGACAAGGCTTGCTTTTAAGCAGATGAATGAAGCGCTCAGAGGTGAAGGGCTCTGCCCCACGCCACACAGCCTGGAACAAAGCCCCGGTCTCCTAACTCCGAGCTCACTCTGTCCTCTCAGCACACGCGTGGGTCAGGAGGCTGCACTCTGTCTTCTCAGCAACCTTGCAGCCGGGGAAGGAGTCTCAGCAGAAGGGAAAAGGAGTGCTGGGCAGTCTGGGGACCATCAGGATGGGCTGGGAGAGACAGGTGGGGGTCAGGGAGCCTGGGGAAGGGTGGCCCTGGGGGCCAACTCCTGGACGCCCGCAGCCCTGTCTGCATCCTGCATCTCGGTCCGCAGCCTCCTCTCCTTTGCTGCTTCCTCATCCAGGCCTCAGGGCTTGGCTTTCCTCAGGCCTTCAGCCCACTTCCTGCCCTGTTCCCTCTCTGAGAGCAGGTGTTATCTCTCGCTCAGGGCGGGGACTTCAGGGCCACCTCCACACCTCTGACCCTGATCCGAGCCCCTGCCCAGATCTGTCTCCCGAGCGAGAGGGGAACACCTCCTCTGCTCCAGATGTCTGGCTACAGGCACCTCACATGAAACTGTCTACCCTCCCTCCCCACTGCACCCCTGCTCCCTGTCTCAACCAACAGCAACCTCAGGGCCCCTGCTGCTCAAGAAGGATCCCCACGGTCATCACCTACCCTTCCTCTTCCTCAACCCCCCAACCTGTCCTCCCACATGTGGCTCAGATCAACTAGCTTCTAGTGGCTCCCCCTGCGGCCCCTCCTGCTCACCAGGACAACTGCTCACCAAGGGAGTCTCCTCCGTGGTCCCCGTTCTTCACTGTTCCAGCCGAAAAGAACCGTCTGCTCCTCTGCTTCAAGCCTTTCAGGGTCTGTCCTTGTACACCCCGACACATGGATGTTCATAGCAGCACCGTTCAGGACACCTAGAGTGGACACAGCCCCTATGCCCATCATTGCTGCTGTTTACTCGCTAAGCTGCGTTCAACTCTTTGTGACTCCATGGGCTGTAGCTCCGCCAGGCTCCTCTGTCCATGGGATTTCCCTGGCAAGAATACTCGAGTGGGTTGGCATTCCCTTTTCCAGGGGATCTTCCCGGCCCAGGGATCAAACCCTCCTCTCCTGCACAGCAGGTGATTCTTTACCACTGAGCCACATGAGACGCCCCATATCATTGTATGAATGGATAAAAAAGATGTGGTATCTCCACACCAAAGTGTGTTAATGGCCGTAAGGAACGACATCCTGATACGTGTCACCTCAGGGATGAGCCCTGGAAACATGACGCTGAGTGCAAGAAGCCCACCACAAAAGACCACGTATTATATGATGTCACTTATGTCAAATGTCCAGAATAGGTAAATCCATAGAGACAGAAGGCAGATTAGCCCTTACCAGGGCCTGAGAGGGGTTGGGGGAAAATAGCAAGAACTGATTATAGATACAAGGTTTCTTTGCGGGATGATGAAGAGTCCCAGCAAGTAACCAATCATAGCTACATCATCTGACTACTACTAAACACGGTTGAACGGTCTACTTTATTAAAGGGTTCCCTCCGCTCCATTTTAATTTTTGGCCACACTGCACCATGTGGGATATCAGTTCCTCCACTGGGGGCCAAACCCCCAGTCCCTGCACTGGAAGCCCCCGAATGGTCTACGTTAAGTGGGTGACTTGAGGGACTTCCCCAGCAGTCCAGTGGTTAGGACTCCAAGCTTCCATGTCAGGGGGCCTGGGTTGGACCCCTGGTCTGGGAACTAAGACCCCACAATCTGCATGGAGTGACCAAATAAATAAATAGGTGACTTGCACAGTGAACTGAATCTCGGGAAAGCTATCCTTGGAAAAACAAAAATCCCCAAACACCAACCTTCCAGAGCTGCCCACTTCCACCTCCTTCTAGTGGAGTCCTGCTTCATGGGGCCCCACCTGGGAACTTGGGTGGAGGAAGGGTTCTGTAACTCCCCAGCCCGTCTAAGAAGCCCCCAAGGAACACACATTCCGTCAGTAAGCAAGCTCTCCAGGCTATTCCGTGAAAAACAGGGCTCAGATGGAACCTGGAGAATTTGCAGGTCAATTCAGGTTCGCTGGTTCACTTGTTTGGGAAAGCAAGATGTCCTGACTTGCAGGTCAGCTACTAGAGGGACGAGTGTTGAGGAAAGGCGGACAGGGCGCCCATGACCTTTCTCCTTCCAGCCTGCCCCCTGACTGGGAGCGCCGGGCAGGCACTATTACCGCCACCCCCTCCACAGTCAGGTCTCCATCAAGCTTCTGGTACAGACTCCCAGGGCACTGGTAAGAGTGTCAGGAGGGCTGCTCAGAAGAGAACAGCGCGGAGCCCACTCACCCTGCAGCTCTCGGTCTTCAAAGCCAGCTGAGCTGTCCCACAGCGGTCTCTCCCCAGAGGCGCTCCCCGCCCAGGAGCGACAGACCCAGTGTGGGAGGAGGGGGCACAGCCACCAAGAAGCTTGTGACTGGGCTAGTGCGAAAGCAGCCATTTTCCTATCAATTCTGAGGCGATTCTGAAGCCACAGGCCAAAAGGGGGCAAAAGAACCGCACAGAGCCTGCAGGTTTTCACTCCAATGGCCCTGTTTTGGGTCAGCTTTGGAGACAGCCTGGGTGGGCCCTGAGCCCCTTGGCTCCCAGCAGCCCGGCTGCAAGCAAGGTGGTGTGCGGGGCTCCAAGGACACAAGAAACCCCTCGGGTTTGGTGCTGTTTTCTCTCTAAACATGTTCTACTTCACCTCCCATTGCCAGTGCTGCGGGTGAGGAGGCCCACTGTGCGGCCGAGACCGCTGCGGTGATGCAGGACACC
>SJYC01007343.1:0-35270 GCA_006408675.1 Madoqua kirkii | reverse complement strand
CAGGCCAGCCACACTAGGTCGTAAGTACTAGATCTGGGCTGGTTTTCAAAGTGTGGCCCGTGCCTTCTCTCAGAACCATCAGGCGTGCCCGAGGGTGCCCTCCGCCCTAATGGCAGAGCCGAGGGTGGGGCCTCCGACTTGACACTAGGAACCTGCTCCCAGGGATTCTGATCAACATGACATGGGCATCACTCCTCCCAGAGCCCAAGAGACCCACGTGGTTCCCCAGAGTGAGGTGAGTCGGAAATAAGAGCCCAAGTGCCCCCAGTCCCTGACAGTCTCTAGGTTTTTTACTTTAAGGCAAAGGAGTAAAAAAAAAAAAAAAAGGAAAAAATATACAGTGAAGAATTCATTGTATGTTTATTATTCACAGTTAATCACTACCTACCAAATGCTATCCGCAGAGTTAAAGGATTAAGTACATAGGTCTTTTTAAACACTGATTTTCTTTTAAATATATACACACAAAACTTAGTTCTGCAAGGCTGCATGATATACACCAATTCCAAAATAAAACAATCAAATGGTCCAGGTGCAGAATGCCAGAGATTCCTCGTATTATCAGGAGAGAAGCAAGTGGAGAGTGGCAGATGCTCTGTCCAGGGCAGCGCCTCCTGGGCCCCAGGCGCTCCAGGCCGAGCCTGGTCCACGATCAGAGTCCAGCAGAGATGCTGACTGACCACTTCAGGAGCTGAAGGCCACCACCAACTCCCAGTGGCTCTGTGTCTGTTGCGGGAAGGGGGCAGGTGGGGAGAGGATGCTCACAGTGCATCACCACGAGGGACAAGAAGCCAGCAGGAGGCGGACGGACAGAGCTCTACCATGGACTCGGCCTTTCTAGTTCCAACCTTCCTTCCGCCTGCCCCTGCGTCAGACACTTCCTTCTCGGGGGGCCAGGTGGAGCAGCTACGAACACAGCCCGCTGTGAATGCAGAAACGAAAACCCCCCCCAGCTGCTTCCCGGACGCAGCCTGAAGCCCACCTGGGCGGCTCAGGCAGGGGACCAACAGTTGAGAGTCATGAACAGATACCCCCCAGCTTGCAGAGCAAGGAAGATGAAGCGAAAATGCGTTTTCTCCCCCAGTGTAGAACATGGTAGAACCTGATACAGTTTAAACTCCTTGCACTTTCCTGTACTTGAAACTGGCTGGCTCCAGAGACTGGTTACTGTGGCTGTCTGGGACTAAGGAGGGGGCAGATAACACCCGAGACTACAAGGTCAAGGACCCAGCCCCCCGCGCCCACAGCCAGATGCAGTCAGAGGTGGGGAGGGCGGTAACCTGGTTCCACTGCGCCCTGGAACCTCCAGGGGCTACAAATGTTAAAGCTGAACCTTAAAGGCTCTGGCTGCCCACAGGCAGGACACCCACATCCTCCTCTCGCTTGTCTCCTCTTCTCTACCCTGTCCTCCCCTCCCCAGGGGGGAAATATTTACACAGAGTAGGAGACAAATTGGCTGACTGTCTTTAACTTATTTTTAAAACAAAACAAACAAGAAAAAAAAAACCAAAAAACAAAACAGAAGCAACCCTCGAAAAAAGGCAGAAGGCACTATGAAAAACAGCATGCTCAGGAACACCACTCGAAAGGGGAATGGACACAGGAAAGACACAGGTTTGGGGCCTGGCTCGCAGGAAGCCCTGGGGGGGACCAACCCCTCCTGTCACCTCCACTCACGCCCTCCCTCCTCCAGCAGAAGCTGAAGGGCAGGCCGCCTGCTCCTGTGTGTATATAAAATGCAGAATACGGGAGCGGCTGTTCTGTCTTCCCAACTAAAACAGACATTTTGCATAGAGAAAGTATCAGCCCACGTGGTTTCTTTTCTTTTATTATTGGCATTAGCTAGGACTATATGTGGCAGTAAATGTCATGCATTGATGGACAGAAGAGGAAAAAGGATGGAAAAAGGATGAAAAAAGGACAGAGGAGGAAGAACAGGAGCAGCAGTGAAAATCTGTAATAAAAACTCTTTTCTTAATTTATAGGTAAGTTTTGGCATTGTTATATCCAACTCCCCCTCCCACCCCCCCAAGTTCCAACCAAAGCGAGCCGGTCACCAGGTGACCGGGTCAGCTGTTCTGAGCTCCCTCACGGGCTGCTGACAGAGGCAGCTCGTGCGTTTAATTCTTTTGTGTGTGTTTAAAATTTTTCGATTTCTTTAAATAATCTTTTGACTCTTAGACGTTCCGGTTCACAGGGGTGACGTAATTGCGTGGGAACATGCCGGTCTGCCCGTGGCAAGCCCCTTTCCACCAGTTGGGGTCTGAGTTATCCATGACGTGGATAAAGTCTCCTCGACGGAATCCCAGCTCTCCATCCTCCTGGGGGTCAAAGTCAAAGAGGGCTTGGACGTATGTCGGCTGCTGCAGAAGAGGGCAGGGAGAAAACACACATTACACCCTTGACCGTGGCCAGCCCCTTGGAAGTGGACCAGTGACGGGGAAACGAACGCGGGCAGCCCTTCCACACCTTCTGAAACCCCTCACTTCTCCTCCCCCTCCACAAATTCTCACGGAGTTTACTCTGGGCAGGCAGGGTGGGGTGGGGGGCCTGTAATCTTTCACCAATGATGGAAACCACTGCAGGGTCCCCACTGTGGTGGCCAGCCTCGCCCTAGCACCCAGCAGCAGGTACTGCTTCAGGAAAGAACTGCAGAAGCAGGCCCTGGAGCTTTGCTTACAATCCCAGATGAGGAAATGTGTCAGTTCCCATCACTGTGTCACTTAGGACAAGTCGAAAGGGTAAAGCTTGTACACACACAATAGTCTGGTGCTAACCAGTACGCGAGGCATAGGATTTTAGCCATGAGTGTGGAACCCATCCCCTTACGGTGTGACTTTCCTCACAGTTTACTTCCAGGCAAAGCGTGTGTGAGGGTGTGTTAAAGACTCTCATCCTAGAGACACAGGGTAACTTTTGCAGCACATGGCTTCACAGAAGCACACTCTGGGAAACGCAAAACTGTTTCAAATGCAAATTAACATCAGTTAATAATGAGCATAGAAGGCCCTGAAGTAACTCTTCAAAAAAAACAAAAACAAAACCAAAACAAACAAAACAAAACACACCACCAAAAAACACACACCTGCTTGCCTAAGGAGCTATCCTTAATTGCTTAAGAATGATCCTAACCTCTCTTTGGAGGCTTACCTGTGGCACCTGCTCTATGTCCCGGAGAAATATCTGCTGGTTTCTGGAGACGGATGTAGATCTGTGATAATCTACCAACTCATTCAAAGAGTTGAACTTGACCACCCAGAGGAAATACTTTCCAGCCCCATCTCGGAGCACCTTGAAGTGCTGTACATCATTTCCAAACCTGGGAAGGGGCAGAGGATACACGTGAGACCGGGCTGGAGGGCTCTGTCCTGGCTGCCCAGGGGCCACCTGCCCATCGAGCAGGAACCCTGGAGACCTGGTGTCTCAGCCACACCCTCCCACGCTGAGGAGACCAGGACTGCAGCACAATTGACTCCCTAGTGGGTGGAGAGTGCCCTGAGACCCTCCATCAGGATGATGGCTGCCAGCGAAACAGGAAGAATCCTCGCCGGACAGGAAGCCCTGTTAATCTAATTCTGAAGACATTTGCTAAAAAAAAAAAAGCCCAGCCTACAGAGTGCTTCTACATGCCGTGGACTGTGCCAAATGAAAAAGAAAGAACTGAAATCCCGTGTGCCGTGTGAAGACTACAACAGGTAGGATAAGGAATGAGGTGAGAAAAGGGGGGACTGGACACACTTCCAACAAATCTCCTGTAACTGGGAAAAATTTAAAGCTGTGTTTTCTAATCAGGGATTTAGTTCTACACAAGCTGAAAAGGACTCAGAAGAAAAGGACATGCAGGGACAATAAATAAAGGCCCAGGCATCTCCACACCCCCCAAAGCCTTCTCTACCACCTGGAGAAATGACAAATGGTCTCTTTACAATGGCCCAGAAAAAAACAGCATGATCTGGTTGAGTGGGAGTGGCCCACCACCATCATGCTCTCTGCCTCGAACACCAACTCAAGCAAGGCCCTACCTGCCCTGCTCTCTGCTGAGTCCTCAAGGTCCCCACTGGCATCCAAAGATGCTCTATGAAGATCTGTTAAATGAACAAATGGGAGCCTCGTCCTCCCATCGTCTGTGTTAAAGCAAAAATACTTCTTAAAACCAACCCAGCAGGTGGCAGCACTGAGCTTGAAGGCAGTCACTGAGTACAGGTGCAAAGAGCTTAGCAACCGTACTGCTAGTTCATGAGAACAAAGAGGGGTGAGCAAGAAAGCTTTATTGAAGGAGGACATATTTAAGTGGCACTTCTTGGCTCAGGGAAGCCCTCTACTGCTGTGCACAGCACGTGGCTTATGAAAGGGTTACAGGGTCCCTGATGGGGTGAGCTGTTAACAACAGGAGTCTTTCCACCACAGATGCCCAACACCTTGAAAACTTGAGGTTGTGGATTCTTAAACCTCCTCGGCTCGGGAGCTTGTGTTATTAAGAGGCGGTTATGACACCTGTTTCAAATTTTAATTCTAAAGCAAGGAAAACGTGAGCTCTTTAAAGATTTTATTTGATAAAATGGGAGCTTTCCGGCAGCCACCTGGTGGGCATGGGCAGGGATCACGGTCATCAACAACCAAACGTCAACTGCCAGGGGCTTGTGGGCACCAGTCACAGATTAGCTGCCTGTACCTCGTCTTCCACAGTCAGGTTTATCCTTGGGTCTGTGTAAGGCGTAAGGAAGAGGAGGAAACGCAAGTTAATAAGATGCATAAAAGCCCTTCCACCTCAAGGTGCTTCTCGCCCACCAGATCCTCGTTTGCATGTGTTCAGTCAGGCACGTCAGAAAGCCACTGTTCTGCGCATGTGGGAGTGAGGGGCACATGGGAAACCTCTACCTTCCACTCAGCTTTGCAGTGAACATAAACTCTGCTCTTTAGAAAAGTAAAGCCTATAAGAAGAAAAAAGAAAAGCTATTGCTAGAAGAGGGAAACTGATCATCAGAGGGCTTGATTTTTTTCATGATGGGACTAAAACCAAACTATACTGGAAATGTAGCTGAGAATACTGAAAACGTTACCTGAAACCACCTCCCACATCTTCACAGAGAAAAGGAACACAAAAATTTTCGATTTAAACCTACAGTAAAAAAAACCCCAACACTTTAACCGCATATTTGGTCCTAAAATGAAACAAGATACTGAGTTGATTTCTGAAACTGAAAAATCTTGATATCATTTGTAAATGGCAAATAAATTGTTTTACAGTCTTCATTTTAAATGTATATTAAAGTGACCTGAGCTTTAATTTAATCAGCCCTTCATCACATAAATGGTGAGGCGGTCAGTAAGGTTTCTGGGGTGGGAGTGGGGTGCGGGCAGGCTTCCTGTGATATGAACTAGAATGGACAGAGTCAAAGCACATATGGAAAGGACAGCTGGAGACAAAACCCGTATGCTGTGGGTGGGGGTGATGCGCTGAGAATTCTCAAAGTTCCAGTTTATATTCTCCATGATCCCCACGGTGATATGACTCCCTGCCTTCCCTCACTGCATATCAGCTCCCTTCCACATTTAAATTTACCCCTGGGAAAAGCAAAAAGCCCCCAAACTCCTGTGGTCGCCTTTTGCTGATACTGGTAGCCTTTGGCTGGAACCTGGAAAAGGTGCACGAGGCAGCTGACCTGATGACCAGCTGCTGTCAGAGAGGGTGCCGGGGAGCACTGTGGGGTGGTGGGGACGAGGAGCGTTGACAATTGTTTCCTCTGAAGCTCAACTGCTCGGCAACTGAAGACAGTCTCCACTGCTGCTGCTGCTGCTGCTGCTGCTAAGTCACTTCAGTCGTGTCCGACTCTGTGCAACCCCATAGACAGCCCACCAGGCTCCCCTGTCCCTGGGATTCTCCAGGCAAGAACACTGGAGTGGGTTGCCATTGCCTTCTCCAACACATGAAAGTGAAAGTGAAGTCACTCAGTCGTGTCCGACCCTCAGCGACCCCGATGAATTGCAGCCTTCCAGGCTCCTCCGCCCATGGGATTTTCCAGGCAAGAGTATGGTCTCCACACGGGCACCTAAATCCAGTACTGCGAGAGACAACTTTTAAGAGGAGCCAGAAATGAGGATTTTAATATACAGGCTGTTTAGACGAAACCTCTCCTAGGTTGCCACCTTCAGTGTGTGGAGCCAGACACCTGGCCCCTGGCTTCACAACATCCATCAGCTGGAGACTGGATTCCAGGCAGTCAGAGCAGGAAATACTTACTTGACGGAGAGGGAGAAATCCCCAGGAGCACTCTCGCTCTCTCGGATAAGAAAGGCCCCATCATGCCGCTGTTTGCTGAGCATTTCTTCTGCCTTGGCTCTGGGGATTTTGCCAAAAAACCACCTAAGGAAGGAAGGCAAGTCAGTCAACATCTGCTTCCCCACAAAGAAACGGGATGTCCAACCTCCCAAAACGTAACAGCACACTCCTCACCAGGGGAAGGGCCTCCCTCTCAGCCCTTCTGTCAGCACACGCCCGTCCCGGCTTGGAGGGGTACTGTCTCCTCCCTGCCCCACTCTCCACAAAGTGACTCGAGACACGACCGTGGGCCACTCTTTCTACAGAGGAAGACACTTAGAGATGGGCCTCCTGAGCCAAAGCGCAGTGGGCCCCCGGCTGACTCATCAGCAAGGCACCGGGGAAAGCCCAGATCTATTGATTGGAGCACAGAATGAACCACTTAAGGTGAGACAGGCCTTCCTGGTGCGGGCAGGAGGAAGAGGAGAAGAAATCTCTGAAACAGCTTCAGGTCACAGGCGCCTCACTTCTCACAGGAAAGCCACAACGAATTAGGACAGATGACTGTGAAAACAAGGTTCTCTCTGCAGAGCTGTCTTTACTGCTGTTATTAAAAGCAATTGACACCACTTGTAGCTGATAAAGACCTACTCGCTTCATCTGACTAACATGCATTAAATGTGCAAACTAGAGCAACACAGGGAGCGAAGGGTCCTTGAAAGTCACACATCTAACATCTATCTATCTTACTCGTAAGTGACTGCACGCAAGATGTCTCTGAAATAACTGTCATTACTGTGCAGTCACTAAGTCACGCCTGACTCTCTGCAACCCCATGGACTGCAGCACGCCAGGCTTCCCTGTCTGCAGCTATCTCCCGGAGTCTGCTCAAGTTCATGTCCATTGAGCTGGCGATGCTATTTAACTACCTCATCCTCTGCCGTCCTCTTCTCATTTTGCCTTCAATCTGAAATAATACACTCTGCTAAAATTCAAAGAGAATGATGGGGGCTGCTGGGAAGGGTGCATTCAGAAGCGTCATTAGTGACTTTAAACAGGCCTGAAATCTGTAGCCCTGTGTCTACCTCATTGGAGGCAATGCACTGCCAAGCTGCTGGGAAGCTGGCACCACCTATCTTCCTGTGCCTACAAAGAACTCAAGGGTGAGTCCTCCAGTGCCTGGAAGGAAGGCCACACCAGAGAAATCAGGCAGTCACACAGCAGAATGACGGCCAGCCAGGAAAGGACAGCTCCCAGTGCTGCGACCTTGTAGGTACTTTCTGGTTTGGTCCGTGCTCTCAGCTAGACAGTGCACACGCCCTGGGCAGTCCTTGGGCTGAGGCAGGTGGGGTGAAGCTCAACTCTTTCCTCACAGACTGCCAGCCATCTTCCCACCAGGTAGGCATTTTCCTTTCTGTCTTCCTTTGTTAAGGTGTAAGTAATGGATCTAAATTAAAATAGCTTAGATGTGCGTGAAATAAAAATAAAAAGCAAGACTTTTCTCCCAAACTCCCCAGAGGCAGTGGTTGTTGGCAGGTAGGGGTGTGTGTGTTTAGACCTCCCCCTTATGGTGCATGGCGATACAGATACAGAGGAAGTGTTTTTTTTTTTTTGCTCCCAGCTTGAAATTAACTAATTTTTATTTTCAACTTAAAAAAAATGCTGTAGTGATGCAAACTACTGACTGGAATTTTTACAAAGTAAACACATCCCGACTGAAAGAAAACTAGTTGGGGAGTTTGGTGTCTGCTCCTATTTTCACTAAACACCCCCGCAACCCCCACCGAGAGAAAGGATGTCTCACAACAGAAGGGATATGATGCTACGTGAGGAACAGCTGTCACTCTCAGTTAAAATATTTAATACCATGTACACTTCCTTAGCATTTCACATTATTTATAACTAACTTCTTTCAATGGTGATATTTGGGCTTTCCAGGTGGCTCAGTGGTAAAGAATCCATTTGCCAATGCAGAACACACACACACACACAGGAGACTCGGGTTCAATCCCTGGATCAGGAAGATCCCCTGGAGGAGGAAATGGCAACCCACTCCAGTATTCTTGCCTGAAAAATTCCATGGCCTGAGGAGCCTGGAGGGCTACAGTCCATGAGTCGCAAAGAGTCGGACATGACTGAGCATGCATGCAATGAAAGGTGATATTTATGTGGAATTATATGGCTACGGTCTAACTATTTAAACTTTTTTAAAAATATGGGTTTATGCTATAATACCATGGGAAGAAGCAGCTTATTTCCAATTCAAGTCTATACTACATCCCATAGGCACACATCCACAGGCATTTAATGTAAAGAGCATATATTTGGATCCACCCCAGCACATACAACTCATGCTGCAGCACTAATGCCAACAATCATTTTGCAGTCTGTGTTTAATTTGTTAGTGCAAACGCTGTATTAGGTCATACTCCATTTTAAACTTCCCTCTTCCTCCCTAACAAAAACCTTAAAAAGGGGGAGAGAGGGGACGGGGAGGGAGGGTGCTCCATGCCCCCCCACAGCTCTGAGGCCAGCTCTGACCCTGTGCTGCTGGGCATCCATTCACAGGGCAGCTCTGCCTCGGGAAACAGGCTTAAGAGGCCAACCGCGCCCCCTGGTTCAGGGTCTGGTCTTTTCTGTACTACGGTTTCTTTTTTCAGAGCGCGGATGGATGAGCATCGCTTGCCTTCCAGTCAATCTGGGAAGGAAGCACCACAGGGCCTGGACTCATGCTTCCTGATCAATTATTATTCCAAAGTTCCCTATAGTGGGGAGACAGGAGCAGGCATGAGAGTGGTTTTTTCAACCATCAGGCCAGTAACCACGCTATCCAACGAGGATGGCCTTTTCCTATGTTTTCAACAGTCAGATCTGAAATGCCTAAGTCACCTGAAACAGTCTGAAGAAAAACAAAGATTTAGAGCCGCAGAAAGTTTATTTAATATAAAAAATTACAGCCTGCTATTCTGCTGAATTTCCTTTCAGCCTGGAAATATGAAAATGAAAGGGAACTTAAGTTGATTTTGTTATCACTGGATCTATTGCTGAAGTCAGCAAACTATGTATGACCCTTGGCCTAAATCTATCTGAGTTTGGTATGACTTACTAAGACTATTTAAAAAATTTTAAGGGTTATTTAAAAAAATTTCAAACAAAGACGAATATGTGACATGACAGAGACTGCACATGGCCCTAAGGCTTAGAATACTTATTACCCGGCCCTTTACAGAAAAGCCTGAGCAAACCCTGGATCTCTTGAGGCAGGACTGCAGGAGCAGATGTGCACATTTTTGGCTTGCGTGAACCAAGAGGTAGGAAGCCCTGCGTGACTCCCAGTGACCACTCCCCAAGTGCTTTTCCTGAGGGGTGTATTCTGTGATGCAGTCTGTGAAAAGCCCACACAGTCCCCAATGCAACTATGGAACCTATGTGGCCACAAGAATGCAGAAGTGTGCTTAGTACTCGTCCCAGGAATCTGTAATGATCTGCCTGTCTTTTGGAGTATCTTGGATAGTACTACTTGCACCAACATTTTAGTAACCCAGGCCATCAGTTCAGTCGCTCCGTTGTGTCCGACTCTTTGTGACCCCATGAATCACTGCACGCCGGGCCTCCCTGTCCATCACCTACCCCCGGAATCCAACCAAACCCATGTTCATTGTGTTGGTGATGCCATGCAGCTATCTAATCCACTGTCGTCCCCTTCTCCTCCTGCCCCCAATCTTTCCCAGCATCAAGGTCTTTGCATGGCTAAATGTTCAGTTCAGTTCAGTTGCTCAGTCATGTTAAAATGTTAAATGTTAATGGCTAAATGTTAAAACTCGCCAATCTAATGTTACAGGGACCTAAATGAGGGACGTTATCAGTCCACTGACAAGGGGCCAGGAATCTCTTCCATGGAATGCCTCTGAGTATTTTGTATTTTGGTTTTTATTGTCATGGACAAATTGGTCCCAGTCTTTCTGCAAGCATTTGGGTCTGAGAATCAATCCAAAACTACTTACTGAGCTACCATGTGCAGAAGCAAGGCATGAGTTGCAAGGGAGTATAAAAGCAGAAGACAAAAATTCCTCGAGGAATCTAGTGGGGAGAAATCAATCTCATATAGCTATACAGATAGAAGACAGTCCAAGTTTCAAACAAAAACTAGAAAAATGTCCTTTACAAATTAGACTGTTTTTCTCCTTGTAAATCATTCCATGAAACATCAAAAGGTGAGCCATCAAAAGGTGCTGGGTTTTTTTTGAAGTATAAGCAGTTTCCTTGAAGACCCCACAGATGCTTCATTATAGACAGTTCTCTATCTATACAGAATAGACATTAATAGGTTTCTTCCCATTGCCAAACTGAAGGGTAACTCACCCCTCACTCTCCAGGTGATGGCTTCCTGGACGTGATTTCTCAAAGAACTTCCTATTAATTACGGAGCCATTTTCTTATACCATAATTTAACTACAGAACCTAACTTCCCAGTACCAGGGTCGGTCTCTGCACATAATGAGAACGGTGTAAAAGTTCAGTGGCCAAAGCCTGGACCTGACAGACGGTTCAGGGGGAAGCTCCGGAGGCAACTGTTTTATGGAAGGCAAAGCATCAGCTTAGAGCTGATTCGGTTCATAAGGGAGCATTTAAGTCCCTTCACTTGCTGGAAAAAGGGGTACATCTGTGGGGAGAAACTCACATTGCTCTATAGTTTTCTACGCTGTTAGTCTTATAACGAGAACTATATTCATACATCAGGAGCTTAGGATGTTCACACACTACTGTATGTAAGACAGATAACCAACGAGGACAGTATAACACTGGGAACTCTGCTCAATGTTCTGTGATAACCTTTATGAAAAATGAATCTAAAAACTAACACAATATTATAACTCAACTACACTCTAATAAACTAAAATATTTAAAAAGATGAGAACTATATTCATAAATTAGTGGTTTCAAAATTGAAATACTGGAAGCTTCTCAATTTGCAGGATAGAGGGGAATGCGCTGTGCCATGGTCCAGGCCCTTGTGCACTCTATGGCACCTGGGTAAGATGACGTGAGGTCTATGTAAGACAAGCGGAGGTGAAGATCTTTGCTCCAGTATCTGGGGGAAGAGAAGCGCCAGGGACACATCACCACAGTGACAGTGAGGGAGAGGGGCAAACGGGCTGCTACTCGAGGCGGGGCAGCCATCTAAGAGCCTTCTTTACCATTCTGTTGTTCAAACAAGTAGGAAAGATCTGCCACTTCTCTCTGTCTCAGTGGCATTCTAATCTGAGCACTGAAAGCCTCTGTTCTCCCTGACATACAAGACGACAGCTGTGTCTGGGGCAGGAGCAGAGAGGATGCAAGATGGGGGAGAGCAGGGTGGGAGGGAAGTGGCCTGTAAGGGCTCCCAGGACCCCACCCTGTCACATAGCAACATAAAAGGTTCTGGAATTAAAAACAAAAATTTCCCCACTGTTCTCAGCAGCCTGTTGTTTTTTCTGAAGTGGGAACACTCAAATGGAGGTTAGGGCAGCGATTATAGCAACACTGACCGAGACCCAGTTACAGGCCTGGTACTGTGCTCTGGTGGTATGAAGAGTATTAAGACGTGGTCCCACAGGAAAATCAAACACACCAACACAAAACCAAGTGACAAGTACCTCTTCTAAAAACTCAAAAAGCACAGAATCTGGCATTTCTTGCAAAATGAAAACACATCTAGCACCAAGGGTTTCACAGAAGAATAATTACGGATGTAACTTTTATCATTTGCAGATCACTAACAATTATCACTGAAAACACAGACCATTACTGACTATTATGCTCTCGTTATATACTCTTACGAACTGAAAAATCAACGTGCTTTGTTAATTCCCTGGGAAAACAGAGTAAAAAGCATGACATCCACCCTGATGATCTCAATTTTAGAAACAAGCAGGCGTGTCTGACCCTGGATGGTCAAGCAGAGCCCAACTTACGGATGTGGTTTCATTTCTATGTAGTTCTTGGGGATGAAGCCGTCTTTCCCATTGAGCTCTGCCTTGTACCAGTTCTGATCACATTCTTCATTCAAAACCTGAAAAGAATTCAAACAAGGAGAGAAAACAGTCATTTCCTTTTCACTCTTGAGTGGGAAGCCACGAGGGTGATTATGGTGCCTTTTGGGTTTGTTCGTAAAAGGTGTTCTTTTGGAGTATGATCACATGGACGCCGAACTTGTGATTTCCAACAAGCCGAGTTATGGCAACTTAAAAAGAGGAGCTGTCTCTGGAAATGAGACGTTCAGGCTCCTAAAAATCTAGCATTAATGCCTCAGCAGAAAAGGAAAGGGAGGGAAAAATAAAGAGTGAGTTTCTGTGGGGAGATTCTGGAGAGCAGCTGACCAGGGAATGAAGGGACAGGGAAGTGTCGCTGCACAGGTGGGCGGCAGCAGAGCAGGCTGAGGCCTGTTCAGGGGTCTTCCAGCAGATTTCCACCACGAGACCCCACCCGGGGCTCTCCCCACACCGTCTCTGGGTTACCCCAAGTGTGGGTCAGCCACCAGCACGCAGCCACCTGCAGGCACCTCTACGTGCCCTTGTATGCGAAAAATGTATTTTAATGAAGAAACACGGCAAGTCTTACTTCCCTTATCCTCAAGGGCAGTTAGAGAATGCTCAAAGCACACCAACCAGCCTAATTAGGGGAAAGACCCAGAGACCATACAACTGAGCCACTGCATTCTACAAAGTGAAAACAGACCTAGAAATGTGACGTAATCCAAGGCTATGAGCTAGTGAAGACCACACAGATTTTCAGAACTCAAAGGAAGGTGCTCTCCAACACTAATTTATATGGACAGGACAGGCCAAGATACTGTCATCTGCAGGTTATTTTAAAGAAGCAGAATAGAGCTAGGCACAGTATAAAATCCGCCCTCTGAATCCCAGATTTCTAACAAAAGGCAAAGGGTATAAGGCATTTTAAAAAAACTATTAACTTAAAAAGAGAAACTGAAATGTTAGGCCAACTCCACAATGCGAACACAGGAAAATGTTGATGAGCTGACTAGTACGGTGGTAGCTAATCTATCCTACAGAGCAAAATTCTAAAAGGAAGCTGGTAAAATTCTTTAAAAAATTATTTATTCATGATGCTGAACAATACTGGGCTCACTGCCAATTTACAACCTGGGCTGCCTGGTGTACATGTAGTACTGGCATTTCAAAGTGAGATACAACTTTGGAAAGGACAGATGAGGCTGACAGATACCAACAAATAGTGAAGCTGCACTAAAGATGCCTCCCAGCGACTCACTTCTGAAAGGAGGCTGCAAGGGCGGAGTCTTACAAAGCTGGTGCCTACTGGTGATGCTGCCTGACCTGAAGTCCTCAGTCAGTCACTGAGTCGAAGTGCGCACAAGCCAAGGCAGCAAATCTTGCAAGGGCTAATATATGATAGCTAAAAAAAAAAAAAAAAAAGAGAAAAACCAGCTACTGGTAAATCCCATCGGACTCAGACGAAAATCTTTTTCTTTCCTTATTTTCCCTTAAATTTCTTTCAAAAACTGTACTGTGAACAGAGAAGTCATTCTGTTGCTAGGCAAGTATAAAGCGCACGCACAGCTGCACACCAAGGACAACGACTGGAGAGAGAGGGGCTCCTGAGGCGCTCCCTGCCACAATGACATCAGTGTCTGGCCTTGAGCACCATGGCCAATCCACCCGGACCACAGAAGATTCCAGAGCACGAGAGCACCAGAGCAGAGGAGCTTCAGGCCAGGATTCTCGTGTCAACCAAAGAGAAGGACCGGAAGAAAAACGTTGGTCTAGTAACTATCTCATAGAGCATCATGGCCTGTTTGGAACCTAAAACAGAGTAAGGTACAAAAGGACAGTTTTAATTCGTGACTAATAACCCTGCAGCAAAGGTGCTACACACCAAGTTTCTGGAACCGTACATTCTTGTCACCTAAGACAGAGGCAAAGCTCCCCCTAAAACAATGCCCACAACCCCAACAACAAAGGAACCTCCAGAACAACCCCCAGATCTGGCCCCACTTTTAGAATTACAGTTTTCTGCAGAACAAAATTAATACTTGTTGTTCAGTATGCTCTTCTTCCAAGAAGGTAGGGAAATATGGAACTAATACGTTGAGATCATCATCATTACTTTGGCTGCATGGCTTGTGAAATCTCAGTTCCCCAACCAGTGATGAACCTGGCCTCGGCAGTGAAAGCCCAGGATCCCAACCACTGGACCACCAGGGAACTTCCCAACACTTACGATTATTTTCCATGTATTGTTTGAATATGAGAGGCTAAAATTTTAGTTCTCTGGAACATTCTAGTATCCAGAGTACTACTTTGCCAAAAAGCCACGGTGCTGCTGTGGTATGCTTCTAAAACTCCATACACAATAAATTCAGCGCAGACTGGTTCTGCAGGAGAAAGGGCCCTGCTAAGCCAGGGCCACGGAGAGCAAGGCCAAGGCTGCCACCCAGCAGCTTTCACAACTCAAACCAGGAAAGCCCAGATGGCATAATGTGAGAGCTGAAAGGAAGTTTAAATGCTTGAGAGAGTGAAGAGCATAAATTGACACAAGTGAGTCTAAAGCAGAGCTGAGAAGGGCACCAGGACCAGACGCATCTGTGCCTACAGACACCGTGCTGGATGTGCTGTGGCTTTAGATGGTGCTCCCGCCCTCCCCAAGTGATCTGCTCAAGCCCAGGCAGAGCTCTGAGAAGGAGCAGACTGCTCCTATCACCACTTCCCCGAAACACAGGAGACTCACCCTTCACTCATTCATGACCTCTTAACAAAAGAGATGACTGAGTTCAACCACCACATTTTCATTCTGGTTTGAAAATTCCAAGGAATGTTTTTAGCTGTTACCCCACAGCTGCATGTTCTATGCCAACCCCCATATTCCCTCGAGTGATGACTTTGTAGCCATCAAAACACTTTGGTTTAACGGAAGCAGACTGATCAAGAGACGAGATTATGAGAGGAGGAAGAGACAAGTTTTAGTGAAGCTTTCATTTCTTCTTCTGGTTGCAAAAAGACTGAAAGTAAGATCACAGTCACAATCAAGAAGAAAACTAAAAGATAAGGGATGGTCTGAGGTCTGCAAAGGAGAATTAAAACTACTGCAGTCTGTTCCATGGAAGGGACACAATGGCTGCTTTTGTCGCTAAAGTTAAAATTTCTCAACCTGCAAGCTGATAAACCTGGGTATATTCAGCCTGTGAAAATTCACTGAACTGTGCACTTATGATACATAATGTTTCTATACGTATATCAACTGAAAGAAATATTTCGGTCAAGAGAACAGTAATATTATAGTCCAATTTACTTGTAAACAACACACACCAGGGCCTCATTCACCTCCAGGACAAACTTTTCATACCAAAAATACACAGGGGAGCAGAAAAGAATACAGTGAGGCTTCAGAAACCCCCACTATGCTTCAGAAACCTAGCCTGACATCACTAACCTGTGAAAAAATTAATTCCTGGAAATAAGAGCTTTCTGCACAAATGATAACTCAGAGGATTCCACACGTTATACTTCTGTGTATGTATGTTTTATTGGAGTATAACTGCTTCACAGTGTTGGTAGTGAATCAGCTCCCCCCCAAAAAAAAGCCAACAAAGTGAATCAGCTATATGTATACATATATGCCCTCCCTCTTGAACCCCTCACCCCTTCTATATTAGATAATTTTGATAACATGATTCTCTGTTGCCCCCACTCCACCCCGAATCTGAGACTATTCTAAAGGCAATGCAAATTTCCATTTATACTGCAACTTAAAGGTTTCCAAATAGTTTAAGAAAGAAAGAAAGAAAAAAAAAAGCCAAAGGTCAAAGATTCAGGTCTCAGACCCCTCAGGATACACTTAATGACAGGATTTGACAGGCTCACAAGGGTTCAAACTTCAGCTTCCCCAACAAGGCGCTGTGCAGCCTTGGGCAAACGACCACTTTCAAGATGTTGGTTTCCCATCTATAAACTGGTGATAATACTTACCACTGAGAGGGTTTTCAGTGGTAAACGGCACAGCATTTCTATACAAATTACTGAAAAAAGGTGTCTTTTAGGGAAATGATAGATAAAGTTTGCCTATAGACTGCTGTATTTTGAAATATGAAATATGGGGGGTATTTTCTTGCCTGAACACATCCAGTCATTTGTAAATAAATAAACAAAATAAGGAAACCATGATTTAAAAGAGACAAAAAAGCCGTGCAGTTCTAGAACAGTACCCATCAAAGCTTTCCATATTCATTCTAACAGCTTGCACGGGGTTCAACACTTCCTCAGGGAAAAATTATCCAAAGTTCTGTATCAGTTTGTGAAGCAATGTATAAGAGAGAGCATTTGTTAAAAAAAAAAAAAAGAAAAGAAACGATTACATATTTAAGCTCCTTCACCACATAAAAATAAAAATACCAGTACAGCTGGTCCCTGCTTTACAGAAACTCTACATAAGGAAGTGAGGCTTCCCAGCACTTGAAGGATCAGCCAAGCGCACTCAGGCAGCAGTGAAATACTGCCCTGACTTGAGGACAAATGTGGAGAGCTGCGGAGATCCTACCACGTAATTTCACACACACACACACACACACACACACACACACACACACACACACACACACGCTTTTTTTAAAGACTATCACCCTAAGAACAACTGTACAGGGCCCTGGCTAGGGGAACAGAACTGGAACAGCCATTTAAAATCCGTTCTCCTCAGCCTGTTACGTATTTTATGAGGAACTCTTAGGATGTTCTTCAGCCTCTCAGACTCCTTTAGTATGGACAACGGTGTCAGCCTCAAACTACACTGGTTCATTCTGAACACTTTAAATAAGTGCTCTACAATCACCAGCTCCATCTGTTACAGTTTTTGTTCAACATGAAAAACATCTTGGCTACGCTGCTTGCTTTACTGTGTGCCAAATCATGAAAAACACCCACACTGTAGACGAGTTACTCTGAATTTTAATGATGAGATGATCAACTGAAACGTAGCTTAATAACTAAGGCTCCTGGCCCCACAGAAACCTGAGCTGCTCATGTAAGCGCACAGAGCAACAGCCCTCCAATTCGCGGCAGGCCAGTCTCCATGATGGACGCCTACACCTCCATAAAGACACAGCAGGACTTTTTGACCCCATCAAGACAGCTGACAGGTAGTGGGCCCTTAAAGACCAGAAAGTTGAGAAGTGTATATATGAAGTTTTAAAGCTCTCTCAATTTTGGCAGATTTATAAAAATGTGTGTAAACACCAAACTATGTTTTATTAAAAGAAAATCTATTCATTTAAAAAAGTATGTAATGATATCACATCGAGGGGTTTTTTGCTTTATGGTGATGAACTCTTTCAACAGAAGTACAAATATCTGTGCCAGGAAATGTGTTTTTTGTTCCCTTTGAAATGGATATTTCCAGAAGATTCATTTCTTTGGGGATCAAGAAGCCCTAAATTCTTTTTACATTACTTTCCTTTTAAGAAAGGATTCTATTTACCAAACTAAAGAAATCCAAAGGGCATTTGTTGATCAACTTTACTTTCTGACCACCAGAGACACAGGCATGCTAGGTTTTGCCCAGAAAACCCCCAAACCTTCCATGGTAAAAATCACTCATCGCTTGTATAATCCCACTTGAATACAACCAGTAACGTGGTGCCTTTTCTCCTGTCGCCCAAGAGAGGTCTCGCTACCCTCCCTAAGCACCTGCTATTAACTTGGATCAGTTCAAAAGAGAAATACTGGTGAATCAAGATGCCAAGTCTCCTAAAGGTCCAGGTGTCGGCGTTTAAGGCTGACCAGGTGTGACCTCAATCTATATATGGTGCTCTGAATCACTTCAAACGCCACTGTTTCCCTGTTAAGAAGTCTTAAGGAGCCTCCTATGGGTCCAAGTTATTCTCAGTTTGGCATTCCACTTTTCATAATGTAGCCACCAACTACTTTCTGTCCTTCTCACCCACTTCTCTAAATGAACCCTTCAGTTTGCCAAGCTAGTCACCTCAGCCAGCTCTGAGCAGTCCTCCACGTCCAGCCTCGCGCCTTGCCTGCTCCCCATCCACTCCCGCCTCACCCGCCGCGGCTGCAGTCCTGCGCGCCCGAACGCTCTGCCCTCCCCTAACTGCAAGCACCTAAGAGCCTGGCTCCACGCCACTCGCATCCGTATTCTCCACAATCCTCAGAATGGCGCCAAGCATATTCTGAGGAACTGATTTGTGTGTAGGGGGGTTTGTTCCAAGTAACGCACATGGGATCAGAGCCAGCTGGGCCTGGGGACAAGAAAAAGGGCACCATGCGCCACACGCTACCAGGGAAAGCCTTGTGAAAGCGGCACCTCTTAAAATGATCCTCAGAAGACGACAAGCGTCGCGAATCTGTCCCCCAAGAAAGAGGCAAAACAAAGTGACAGAATCGGGCAATCCAGCTTCCTGTGACTTAAGCACCGTGTGGAGTACTTCAAAAGGGAGTACCCCAAATCCTGCCCACAATACTACCACTTGTAACCTTCTCCAAGCTAAAAAAGTAGACTTGTGGGGTGGGTAGGCAGGGAAGGAAACTTCAGTATGACTGATGAAAGGGTATGTCCCGGGTGGACGAAGGAGGGAAGGTCTCTATACGTGTCCAACTGACAGCTCTCAGCATGGGGACTTCCTGCACCAGTAAGATGCCTGGCTCAGCATGCATGTCTGGCGGCAGCTGCTGCTGCTGCTGCTGCTGCTGTTAATGCGCTTCAGTCCTGTTGGACTCTGTGCGACCCCACAGACAGCGGCCCACCAGGCTCCTCATCCCTGTGATTCTCCAGGCAAGAACACTGGAGTGGGTTGCCATTTCCTTCTCCAATGCATGAAAGTGCAAAGTGAAAGTAAAGTCCTCGGTCACGTCTGACTCTTAGCGACCCCATGGACTGCAGCCCACCAGGCTCCTCCATCCACGGGATTTTGCAGGCAAGAGTACTGGAGTGGGCTAGTGACTTACTTCTGCAGGCTGTTAATTTTATAGCTACAATTCCTCCAGCAAAAGGCTTAAAAAGGACAATAATGAAGATCTTCACCTTTTCCTTCTTCTGAATGGCAGTCAAGATGATGCAGAAAAATGTCCGTACGCGCTCTCTCACACACACACACAATCATGATCGACTATGTTAAGAGTTCAGGACTACTCCCGCATTTTTTTTAAATGAAAGATTTCCTTTATAATGTTCACATATGTAGGAGGATGAACAATAAGAAGACTAACCAAATTATTATCATAATAATAATTATTAAGAATAACCAAAAGATTATTTTTCTTTGAGAAATATTTCAGTACCCAACCTCCCCCCTCCAAAAAAAGGACTGAGTACTCTTATCAACCTCCCCAGGTTTCGCTGTCATTAAGAAAGGAGCCCATGACATTTTAACAAAACAGGAAGGTCGTTCACACTTATGTAACTATTACTCCACCCAGATGAATCTGGAGGCAGTGAAACCTAAATGCACAGGCAGTACCCCAAAATAAACTCTTTATATACCAAAGGGGTACAAGAGTTTCCATCCAAAATTGTCTTCTGTATTTGGCGACTTGCGGAAGACCTATTACTTTGGTATAGCTGACTGCTCACCAGAAGAATGCAATGCTCTCAAGAGTGTCCTGATTTCAACCGCGGGGGTTTGGGGCAGTTGGGAGGGGGGAGGGGCGTGGTGGACAGAGACAAAGATAAATATGAGGGAGTTTCAAAAGAAAATGCTGTGCATTTGAAAAACTCAACAATCCTGCCACAGCCTGCCAGGAATGAGATCGCTAAGCCCTGAGCCAGGTGACCTGAGGACACAATGGCCACCCTTCCCTCCCCAGGGAGCTTGGAGTCTGGTGAACCGCCTGTGGCGACACCATGGGGGAATGCCAGGAGAGGGGGCAATTACGGCACTATGGCAAGGACTGATTCAACAGAAAATGTCTGAGTTCCAAACACCAAAGAGAAAGACCTAAGTCCAGTTTAGGGGTTACAGGAAAGCTTCCTGGGTGAAGTGTGCTTAGTCACTCAGTCCTGCCCAACTTCTGATGACCCCATGGACTGTATCCCCCCAGGTTGCTCTGTCCATGTGATTCTCCAGGCAAGGATACTGGAGTGGGTTGCCATGCCCTCCTCCAGGGGATCTTCCCAAGCAGGGGAATGAACCCAGGCCTCCCACACTGTGGGCGGCTGCTTTGCCATCTGAGTCACCAGGGAAGCCCGGGTGAGGTGTGAGGAAGGTTACATTCCCCGAGCCCCAACCGCAGGCTACGCTGTCCGCGTCTTTAGTTCTGCTCAGCTCGCACAGAACTCTGAGTGGAAGGAGCACGGCAGACTTCCCAACTTGCTATTAGGCAAATGGAAGGGTGGACGGTTCCCTCGGTCCACTTGGCAGCCACTGACCAACAGACTGGTTAAATTTCCCTAAGTTAGTAAAACCTTTACTAATGGTATCAAAACTCCTAATAGGAAATAACCAAAATAATCACAAAACTTCCTGGGTGAAGATCCTTGAGCTGGGAAGATATCCTAGAGAAGGGAATAGCTACCCACTCCAGTCTTCTTGCCTGGAGAATTCCATGGACAGAGGTGTCTGGCAGGCAACATTCCATGAGGCTGCAAAGAGTCTGACATGACTGATCGACTAATACACACACAGCGCTAACTCTTTAATAGTGTATATTTAGCTACTGTCCTTGTTCATTAACGGAAGGCTTTTAACTTTAGGCTAAATGCTACAACTCTCTCCTCAAAAAACACCAAACAAGATAAAAAAACAAAGCCTCTCAAGCCAGGGGAACAGCAGTCACCTGTTTCCTAACGACAGGCAAACCTGCTCAGGTTCATTGGCTCCCCGCTCTATGATCTAACTCACTTCCTGTTGCTTCAGCAAAAAAAGGCAGGAGTTTCCAAGAAAGTCGTTTTCTGCCCCAAATTAATAACAACAGAGTTTATTAACTTTTACTCAGGCTTATTGATCCAAGATGTGAACTAAATAGGGTCTATTGATTTATAGTCACTGTGGGACCCAAGAGCCACCCCACAGAATCTAATAGGAAAAAAAGGCATCAGTTACTGAGCTTAACCACTGGCAACTGCATGAGAATCTATGACTTGTAAATCTCAAGGCCAGGGGTCTTTATATCTAGGGTGCTACCGTTCTGAACTGAAAAAACCTAGTTCCAAAAGCATTTTCCACTTCTGAAGCAGCTAATCCAGCTCCATGGCAGGAGAGTCTGTAATCCCATGAGACACAGAGGGACTGGGCTAGCTTGTTAAGTCCCCACTCCATTGCCAGGGTGGAGGTGATGCAGGCAATTAAACAGGTTAAGTATAAATACTAAACTGAAAATGTGGATTCGTGCTGTGTTAAATGTAGGATCAGGGAGCAGAAAAGACAGGGACCTCCTTTAGTCTGGGAGGGAGGGGGAATGTGATCAGGGCAGAGAGTAATTATTTGAGGGGACACCCAAAGGACTGCCTATGAGCAGTCCAGGCAGAAAGCTCCAATGAGAAAATCGGGAGCTCAAAGTGATCAGAAGTCATTGAAGAACAGCAGTCAAGTTTGCCTTTTTCAAACATTCCAATGTGAGGATGAAGTGGAGGGAAGACCAGGTGAGACCCACCAGAGCCGCCTGGTGAAAGATGCCAGCACTGGGACTGCAGTGGGAAAGTGCGGTGGAGGGAAGCAGACAGATTCAGGACACCTACAGAGGTGGAATCAAAAGCTCGGTGGGTAGGTGGGACTCAGTGGCCTCCCTCTTGACCATCGAGTCTCTTTTTCTCTCTATAAAGCACTTTAGAAAACCAGCTATATAGAGCTGCTGGCTAATGTCCTTTCAGCATCCTCGTGACTAAATAGCCTAATTGCAAAGGCAGACGGTGCTCCTGAGCCTCTCCAGGTCCAGTGGACACTCTCCTTCACCTCTGTTCCCTGCATGGACCTGCCACGGCTTTCTGGTTCCCCAACAGGAGGCCCGCAGACAGCAGCTTCCTGCTGGGGATTCTGTGGGCAGCCTTGACCCCCTAGCTAAGGTCTCAGCCCTCTCAGCTCAGTTGCGCTGCCGCCTCCTCCTCCAGGCTCTGCTAGCGCCCCCCACTTCCTGCACTAAGGTGGTCTTTCTCCAAGCCTCAAGATGGTAACCCGCTTTCTAGCTCCAGGTACTGCACCATCCCCTGCGGTTTCCAGAGAAACCCTGCCCATACCTTTCTTGTAAATAGTCTCATTAATAAAATCTCTTCAGGTTAGCCAATTTAGGTGTGTCATGTGTTTCCTACCAGGACCCTGGCTGAGATTCCCCTCAAATCAGTTCTATCCATCCTTTGTACCTGATTAAGGAAGATATTCCATCATATAAAGTGACAGTTACAGGGCAAACAGATCACAGGAAGTATTCCAAATTCTACTAACTACTTGGGAGAAGAAAACTTAAAAGACTCTTGAGGTCCACCACTCTTAAGCTGCTAAATAATTCTGTCTACTATTAAAGTAGTCACAGCGAACTAAGAAAGGTGATGAAGCAATGAAGAACTAGGATCCGCAATCCTGCCAGCGCTGGGCGGTCCTGACAGCTAGCTGCTGTCCTCCCTGAGCTGTACTCTGGTCCATGTCTGAGGGTGCACCACACTGACAGCTTTGCGCTAGGAAGCTGCGATGGGATCTGGGCGAGGGGAAGAGACACAGCTCTACCTTTGGAGTGTTTACAGCTAAGGGAGCTATGCATGTAAGATAATAAGGGAGTAAGTAGAAGCGGGATAAGGGAAATGGCTGATTTTGAGCTGACTATGGAATTCATAGGAGAAGGCGATGGCACCCTACTCCAGTACTCTTGCCTGGAAAATCCCATGGACAGAGGAGCCTGGCAGGCTGCAGTCCACGGGGTCGCTAAGAGTCAGACATGACTGAAGCAACTTAGCAGCAGCATGGAATTCACAGCTACATGTTTCCAAATGAGCTGCTTGGTTGATGTAGAAAAAATTCAGTTCATGTCTGGAGGAACTAGAAAAACGGCAACTTCAAATAGTCCAGGAATAGATCAAGAACTTAAAGGCAGAGCAACTCAGAGTAGGTAAGAAGGTGTGGCAAACAAGGCCACCGTCCGTTTTATATTTTAATTGGGGTTCAAAAAAGGAGGGAGTTGCTGTTAAGTCACACAGTTGGTATCCTCTCTCTGCAAGGCTACAAACTGCCCTCCTGCGAAATGGAGCGGTCCCATGTTTAAGCGACAAATGGTAGTAACAGGCACTGTGGATGGCTGGATGTGGCTCAACGGCATGGCACTGCCTCTCAGAGGTAATCTCCAGGGCGAGGCTACTCCACTGCCCCTCCTCGCTGTCCCCACCACACTGTTCAAGTGCCACAGGGAAGGCTGAAGAGTCTTAAAGCCCAGAAACCTTCAAGGCTAGGGCATCATGTGGGCATGCTCGGGGTAACTAGATCAGGTGGTCTATTCCAATCTTCTGTCACTCAGAGATTTGACAGACTAGCCCCTTCCTCTACTTTCTGGATGACTGTATTGGCAAAGATAAAAACAAGTTAATATTCAGTGATGATGACTGGCTGTTCCTGGTGGGAGTATAAAAAGGTGTATGGTTTCACTGAGAAGAATTTCGCCTTAAATATCAAAGATCTGAATTTTCATTCCCAGTAAAGCCTAGCCATTCTTAGGACTCTATTCTAATCAACTGATCAAGATGTACTGCGGTAAGACTCAAGGAGCAAACAATTATGAGTGTTCATTTTGAGTCAGCGTCTATGCTCAGTCCTGGGAAGACCACAAGACGGAAATGATCCTTACTTACGAGGGCTGACGGCAGGGAAGGGAAGGGAACCGTGTAACTTCAGGCTCATAGGTTATGACGGAAAGTTCAGAGTGCTCTGGATGCGAGCACACCTTGGGGAGACCTAATCAAATCATGCATAGAGGTGGCAAGGAAAGCTCACCTGGGCAGTATCATTTCAACTGGAAACCCTAAGTACGAGTAGGTCTTAGCCAGGTTTAGGGGTGGGAATGGAGGACATGAGAGAGAGATAGAAATATCCCAAGCAGAGGGACAAGCACACATACAGGCTCTTGGGTGGGAAGGGGTTTAGTGTGGTCTGGAATGGAAATAACAGATCCAAAGGAGTTTTATGAAAAGTAGAGGCTTGGAGGCTAGCGAGAAAGGGACCTGGCTAAACGGTGCAGGGCTCTGAAGAGTAGAGTAAGGGTCCTGGGAGACCAGGGACTGAACCTGCTCCTGAGAATGACAATTCTGGTTTCTGTGTGGCACCAAGATCTGGGAGGGCTGCAAAGTGGCAGCAGGAAGGCCACTTAATTAAGGGGCTACTGCAGTAAGTCAGGGCAGGAGAGATGGGCATTCTGACTAGGGTGGGGGTTCTGACTGCCTTGAGAAGACTCTAAGATGAACACAAGAAACCCACACGCACTATTTTCACACTCTTCAATTTACCCCCCACCCTGTTTGCAGGAACAGGGAACACAGTAAAGGGTGAGATCTAATTTCAAGTTGCATCACTAGCTTCCCAAGGCCACATAATCTAAAACTTGAAGTTTATTCTTCACCATAAGTGAAAATGTATAAAAGGGATAATCCCTCAGTTGTGCTGAGGTGATGTTTTGATCGCTATTAATGTGTAAGTAAACGTCTACACAAAACTTTTTTAAACAACCAATTCAAATAACTACAATGTACCAACTGTAGACTTTATGAAAATACTCAATTTGAACTAGTATACCCTAACATATGCTTACTCACATATTAAACTTTATTCCCCAAAGTGACCCCAAATACAGACATTTTCATTAAGAAAACAGACGTGAGAATTCAGAATATGGCAACTTTTTCTGGGTACCTCTCTAACGGAATGGAGACAAATATAGCTGTTGCTGACAGACAAGCTGAGTTACCCCTCCCTTTACCGACAGAAGGGAGACTTGTCTTGTAACTAACTAGCTTTCACAGCCTCCTTCAGGCAGCTGTAAGGCTCAGAAGGCAGGAGGGAGGCCCAGGGGGTGGGGAAGGTGGTGGGGCGGGGGCAGCGGGAGCACAGCCACGCAGCTCTGCTCTCAGCCTGTGCTGTCAAAGGGAGACAAGCCCAGCCCAGCCCCGCTCCGCCTATAGTTTCATCTGAGCACCTACACGCTGCTTCATGTAGAAAATCAGCACTTTCGTCCCACAGAAACGTCACAACCTGCAGAGAATAGGGAGACTAAGAGGACTAAATAATAGGATGTATTAGAGCAAGCATCGGGCTTGTCAAGCCTCAATTCCAGATTACAAGAAGGACTTCCTGATTTCAGGCAGTATTTAAAGTGGGAAGCTAGTGTGCCACCCACAATTCTGGGTCACTACAGGGCTTAACAGAACAATGTCGGTGCTGCCTGGAAATTCAAGGGGAAACCAGGCATATGGGGTTCCTCTCTTGCCCACAATAACAAGGAGCTTTCCAAACCATAAAAATGATCAGCCATATGACGATCAACTCATGTATGACTACTGTTGGCCACTACAGAATGATTATTATTGAGCCTTTCTAACCTCTCGACCCCTCCCCATAAGGTCAAAGGCTATGAGTGCCTATGCATAACAGATCTATAATGATTCAACTATTAAAGCTGAATTGACCAGAACCAAAATGCCCGGTGAACTCTCACTGTGAAGTCTCGGTCTGCAGCCCTGGGAGGCACAGTGAGGCTGGCTCTAAAATCCGTACTCCCTTTACTGGGTGCCTTCTGTTTTCCCTCGAGTTCTAATGGATTTAACACAGTTTTCCTGGCTTTTACATATTTTAAAATTATTACTACTTTTCAAGGATGGTATGTGTAAGAAAATGTCTTGAATACTCATTTCCCTCTTCAGTCTATCACTCTGGGATTTTCCTGATACTTCTTTGGTTGGACGTGTGGATTCCTAGACTTCAAGGCTTCCTCATTCTTGGTTTTTACAGTAGGGCACCAGTAATACACCCCAAGAAAGGGTGCTGGGGAAGGAAATGATTTCAGTCCTGCATGTCTGAAATTGCCTTGATTTGTCACTTGTAACTGAATGCTGGTTCAGTGAGGTGTAGAATTCAGCAGAATTCTAGGCTAATAGCATTTCTTTCAGAATTAGGAAGCTATTGTTTTCTGGTATTTGGAGTTGTTCATCCAAAGTTTACTGGCAATCTGATTATCATTTCTTAACAGAGACTTGTTTATTTTCTAGATGCTTTTACAACCTATTCTTTCTGGACATTTTGAAATTTAACAATAACCTATCTGAGGGTGGATCTATTTTTATACAAATTGCTGGGTAGACTCAGTGGTCCCTCCTTCTCCAAAAATCCACATCCATCACCTGCAAGAAGTTACCTTCTTTCTTCTTAAAAAAAAAAAAAAAAAAAAAAATCTGCTAGTCTTTCCTTTGCACTGTTCTCCTCATTTGACTTCATAAAAGACCTCCAGCAGGCTCGCCCGGCATTTCCTGAGTCCATTCACACCCTCCTAGATGACGATCTCATCTTCTCCTTGAGCCTCAACAGCTCCTCCTCTATCCTTCCCAGCAGATGATCTGTCTTGTGGCTACTGCTGCTAAGTCACTTCAGTCGTGTCCAACTCTGTGCAACCCCATAGACAGCAGCCCACCGGCTCCCCAGTCCCTGGGATTCTCCAGGCAAGAACACTGGAGTGGGTTGCCATTGCCTCCTCCAATGCAAGAAAGTGAAAAGTGAAAGTGAAGTCGCTCAGTTGTGTCCAACCCTCAGCGATCCCATGGACTGTAGCCTTCCAGGCTCCTCCGTCCATGGGATTTTCCAGGCAAGAGTGGACACTGGAGTGGGGTGCCATTGCCTTCTCCAGATCTTTCTATTTCACCAAAAATACAGAAGCAAACAGAAGAGATCCTTTAAAGCTCCCACCACCTGTGTACAACCACTTGTACCTGTAATCCTTACCTTCTGCCTTCTATTTCTTTTGTCCACGCTCCTAACCACATAAAATTCTACTTCTGTGCTAGACCCTATGTTTTTGCCTGCTCAAGGACATTAGTGCAGTAATTTTCCCTTATTTCTTATGTATCGTCAATTTTTTTTTTGTCTCTACTGGATCTTTTCTATCAGTAAATAAAAACGCTATTTCTCCCAACTCTCAGACTGGGATGAAAACAGACCTCTTTTGATTCTATATCAAAACTCCCTGGAACAGTTGTTCACATCCCCTGTCTCCAGTTTCTTTCTTCCCGTTCTCTCTCCCTAACATTTTATTATGAAAGTTTGAAGAATTTTACCAACCAACACACATTTACCCACCACCTAAATTATGCCATTAACAATATGTGCTTTATCACATACCTATCTATACAATCTCCCATTAATCCATTTTTAAAATGTAACAAAGTTACTGTCATCAGCATTCTCCAAATACGTCTCCAAAAACATACTATTAACTATCAGTTAGATGTTAGTTTGCAATGTCTTTTTAAATTTTTATTTATTGATCTATTTTTGGCTGTCCTGGGTCTCTGCTGCTGCACAGGCTTTTCTCTCTGGGGAGCACGGGCTCCAGGATGCTCGTTCGGGCTTCAGTAGTTGCAGCACATGGGCTTAGCAGTGTGGCTCCCAGGCTTGGGATGCTCCCACACCGGGGATCGAACTTGTCTCCTGTATTGGCAGGTGGATTCTTAAGCACTGAGTCACCAGGGAAGCCCTATTATATTTTTTTCATGTATCTCTAAATTGCAGACATCAGTATTCCTTCTCCGAACACTTCTGCATATATATTATTAACTACAGTTAAATACCAGTTTGCAGTGCTTTCTTTTGGTGTAGCATTTACACAGGCACTGCCGCCCCCCAGCAAGGCTCCCTATGCCCCACTCCCCGCCCTGACTCACCTTATCTGAACCCACTCCCAGTATGTTTCTGGTTTTTCCACTGCGACTACTCAGAGGTCCCCAGTGACCTCGATGGCCTGCTGCTGAATCCAAAGCTCAGCGCCCGCCCCATCTGACCTGGCCCCTCAGAAGCCCCAGCAGAGCGGCCGCTTACTCTGCAGTGAACACTCGCTTGGCTTCTGGGATACAACACATCCCAGGTTTTCTTCCTACTGAACTGGCTGCTCTTGTCTGGCCTCCGTTGCTAGTTTCTTCTTATCTCATCAACTGTTAAAGGGCCCCAAGGGCTCCATCCCAGAACCTATTTTCTTCTCTACCAACACTCATTCTCTTAATTTTCTCATATAGTCAGATGGCTTCTATAGACCCTAAATCAACCCCTTCTCCCCACTTCCACAGCTAGAACTCTGGTCCAAGCTGCCAAGAGCTCTTGCCCAGATTCTGCCCAACTGGTCTCACTGCTTTCACTTTATCCCCTTCAGAATGTTCTCTATTCTGCAAACCAGAATCGCATTATTAAAATGTAAGCCATACCTGTTGTCACAGCCAGGAGGCAGTGAAGCAAATGTGACAACGAAGTGTGCTGTGGCACCCTGAAACAGAAAAAGGGCACTAGGGAAAAGCTAAGGAAATCTGGACAATACCAACTTTAGTTAATCACATTGGTCTGGAGCAGGTCACAGACTGTTAAAAAAAAGGTACTTAATGCAAGATGCTAAAAACAGGGAAAATTTGGTGTGGGACATACTTGAACACTTTGTACAAATTTTCTGTAAATCTAAAACTGTTCTGAAAAGTAAAGCTTATATATTAAAAAAAAGCTAAACTGTGGATCTGCTTAAAATCCTTCAAAAGTTTCTCATTTCTCTAACACTCACTGCTCCTCAATGTGTATTCACATTTAAAACTCAGGCAGCAACACAAAAGCAGCCTAGGGATTTCCCTGGTGGTCCAGTGGCTAAGGCTCCACACTCCCAACTCAGGGGCCGGGTGTCCTGGCCAGGGAACTAGATCCAACATGTTGCAACTGGAAGCCTGCGTGTGTAACAACTAAAGATCCTGCAGGCCTCCACTGAAAGAGTCTGCATGCCGCAGGGAAGACTGAAGACCCCAAGTGTTGAGGGCTGCAACTATGACCCAACGCAGCCAAATAAATACTATAAAAACAAAAGCAGCCTAGGAACTCTATTGGAAGAGGGTGAGGCTTGACAGAGAGTTTGCCTTATTTAAACAGAGCTCTAGATGCAGGAAACTTTAGCAAAAGTACCAGAACACTATTTCCAATGCCACAAAGTTTTTCTGAGACAATTTAATGCAGAAGTACTATTGTCTATTATTCTCAACGACACTTCTACCTTTGTTGACAACAAATTCTCTCATATTGTGAGCTCTCTTTGTTGACTGTTCTTTGTATTGTGTAACACAGTTAACAAACACTGGAAGGGAGTGGGGAATGAGTATGTTCACAGATGACCTACAAAAGGCTATAATGTAACAAATTGGGATTAAAAACCACCATCATCATCACCACCAACAGCAGCAGCAAATCACCTATAATGGAGAAAAGTTAATAAAACTCATTATGTCTTTAAAACTCTAAACAAATGGTAAATATAAGGATTTAAAAAAAAGGTAAAATGCAATTTGCTATCAATTCATCTTAGCAGGCCTAATGGTCTCCTTTTTACTTTAAATATTTACTTACCTACAGAGCTATTTTTCTTACTCTATACGTAACTGTGTGGACAATGAATCTTGTAACTAACATTAAGTAAAAAGACAGAGATGATCAATTCATTTGGCTAATATGGCAAACCTTATCAACTGTTTGGCCAAAGCCCACAGCATTTCCGGCCAGGCGTGAGGCAGCACAGCGATGAACACTGTGCCTCCCACTACTTGGCCCCCCCCCCTCCAGTCTTCCTGCCATTTCCTCCCTTGAACCCCAAATTCCAACAATACTACTACTACTGCAAGCTGCTTCCCAACTGCCCAGCTGTTCTGTGATTTTTCAGACTCAGCGTATGCGTTTCCTCTGGTTAAGATGGCAAAGTCAAGGTTTACGGATCTCTTTCTGTGTATAACCATGGATCTCTGTATTATTACCACAGCTCTATCATCATACCACCTTCAGTATATTGTGACTACTTGTCCTTTCTACGAAGACCGAGGGCAGGTGCCTCATCTGTTCACTTTGGTGTCCTCAAGGACACGTCTTGCAAGAAAAACCTTCATTGGTGAAACAGTATGTCCCCAAAATATTTTAGGTCTTCCTTAAAAGAAATGATAAGCTATCTCCCAAATGCAAATGAGGAAATGTGATTATTGCATAATCAATTTTTATGCCTGGTTTTCTTTTTGTTCATGATAAGCAAATGCTTCAGTAACTTAAATCTCAAATATATGGTTTCAACAGATTTCAACCACTAGTGTGTGTGTCGGTGTGTGTGTGTCTCTCTCTCTCACTTTCTCTCTCACCCACCTACACACATACATACACACTCACATCTTAGAAAGACAATTCTGGACAACACGGGGCAGTTTTACGTGTTTGGAACAATTCCTGGTAATTTTAAGTCCTTCACACACAAAAATCAAAGGACCAGATGGGACTTTAGGAGATTTTCCAATCCATTTTCCTATTATAAAACATAGTAAGTAAATGAAGTCACCAATATGGGCAAGATAATTATCCTATTTTAGAAGGCTTCCACAGAACTATCCTTAAGAATGTACCCAAATGTAATCCCTACCGATGCAATTTAGGTCAAACAGCGTTAGCTCACACAGGAAAGCAAAACACCATCACTTCCATGCCTGTGTGCAGAGTAAGGAACGACATGACACAGAAGAGCGTAGTGGAGCAAAAAGAACACGGAGAACCAGCGACATCTGTGCCGTCCCTGCCGCTAACCTTGCCCCGGCGCCTTGGCCTGTCCAGGCCTCATAAAATTCCCGTAAAATAAGAGTGCTGGGCTGGAATGCTAGGTTCTTTTTTAAAGTAATATCTTAAAAAGGCACAACGCACTTATTGTGCACCTGCTGTATTACCTTTTATGTATATTAAGGACAACCTTTCCCAGAGAGCATTTTTACAGATGACTGCACAGTTAATAAAAAGTGAAACTGTAATTCAATTCAAATTCAGGTCTGCTTGTTCTAAAAGACATTGTGCTAATCTGCCTCCTGGGAAAGGGAAGAAGGGAAAAGAAAGGAAGGAAGGGAACTACAGACTGGCAAAGATGCAAATAAGTGTTTTTCCTGCAGGCAGCATAAGGACAGAAAAATAGGCCAGGACAAACCACTGTGGCATGAGCAGTGACAGGGAAACTAAGAGAAACGGGTCCCCATGCCTGGCTCTTTAACTGTCATCACAAACGCCAACGGCTTCATCTGCTAGGATATACCGTCCTACTTCGTGTGTGTGTGTGTGTGTGTGTGTGTGTGTGTGTGTGTGCGTGTGTGCGTGCGTGTGCGCGTGCGCGCGTCGCTCAGTCGTGCCGGACTCTTTGCAACCCCACGGATTGCGGCCCGCCAGCCTCCTCTGTCCATGGAATTCTCCATGCAAGAATACTGGAGTGGGTTGCCATTCTCTTCTCCAGAGGATCTTCCCAGCCCAGGGATCGAACCCAGTCTTTTGCATTGCTGGCAGGTTTTTTTTTTTTTTAATCGTCTGAGCCACTAGGGAAGGCATGTCTCATATATCTACTTGCAACATACCAAACATCATGATTGAAGGTATGAGGGAAATACTAAAGAATCTGAGGAACCAACCTAAAATCCATGGTTTGGGGAACGGTGAGGAGTAGGCATGCAGGACAACACTCCTCAAATTAGGGGGCAATCTCCCAATTTAATAGGTTTTAATATCTCTGAAAACATGATTCCAGGAGCAAAATATATTACGCTCGTTACGTACTTGTTACTAACTAAGCAACTCCACTCACACAGACTATTAAATCAATACCATAAATTGTAATGTTGCAAATATCACAGGATTCATGTCTTCCCATATCTAGTATTTTTCTCAGCTTATTTTTGGTTTAAACCAAAGTTTCCCAATGAACATTATTGTATTTCCTAGTGTTAGAATCACACCTTTTTGAGTTTTTTGGTCATAATCCTAATAATACCCAGAGGCATTCAGATTAGTGACAGAGCTTATCACCCTTGATCAGTTTACAGAGGAGAACAATAAAGAAGGTGCAGTAAGATCCTCAGAGCCTTGGGCTCAGGGCATGGCAGGTACCAAAGTAAAAATGCCCACCACGTCTCAGGCTTAAAATTAAAAAATCACCCCCTCCGGACACATGAAAAGTTGATTCACAGATACATGAATATCAATTTCTGTACTGTATCCATTAAAAGAATAAGATTTTTTTTCACCCTCCAATCACTAAATTTCTCCCGTTTGGGGGGAGTGGAGAAATCACCCCTGTTGAGAATATAAGACCCAGCTCATTTACTCAACTAAACTACTCAGAACACCACAAGTCAGGAAGTACTAACAATCTGGGAGCCAGCAAATATTTTTTAATATATTGATTTTTACCCAACAGATAGAATAGTTAGCAATAGATGACAGATGTTAAATAACTGTCACTTTATTCTTATTCTCAGTATTTTAAATGGCTGGATATAGGGCAAGAAAAACAGAAACAGAGTGCTCCTTTGCCAAGTTTACCCCACCCGCCCCACAAGGTGCATGGGCTTTGTCTTGCCTTTAAAGATTCTAGAACTCTATACTCTCCCACTCACAGGATCATGCTTTTGCGTTCAAAATTCAGCCAGCTTGCCTCAGCTCCTGTGTGGGCACCTAAGTACAATGATGTGTGGGCCAATCTTCAAAAGGGCAGAACAGCCCCCCACCTCCAGCCAGAATCACCCAATTACTAATCTGAAAAACAGTGACAGCCAAATAAAGTACTCCAGTTAAAAGTGAAAGGCTTTCTCCGTTGGGGAATAGAGGAAGAAAACTCAGTCCAGAAGAAAAAAAAAAATTTACAACTGTTTGAGCTGGGTAACTGAAAGAAACGGAAGCGATGATAAAGGTGCTGAGGGAGAGTTCATTCAGATGCCATACTTGTCAAACAGGCTCTGCGTCTGCTCTGGGAGGAAGGGAAATTCTTCATTACAAAGGTCCTCTGGTTTCTAAAAAAGAATTAAGAGACCCTTCCTCAAAGGTTTTGAACAACCAAATTATCTTCTTCATGCCCTAATCCCTAACCACTAAGGAGTGGGTGCCAGGTCTTCCACTCCTGACCTCGAAAATCAGCCTATCATTTACACCCATAAAAGCACCTTCCACTTTGAAGGTTTCTCTCTGGAAAACCTTTTCCACCTTGTAAAATTATGTGGATTATCTAGATGGTAGTGATGGATCTACTCTTTGATCAGAAACCCAAAGGGCAAATGCAAAGAATGTTAAATCTACAAAATGTTTTACTGAGTCTTTCTTGTGAAATCACAACTCTAAATTTTTGTTAAGCTTGTCCTAACAGCAAATCAGACAAAGATCACAAAGATGCAGCTGACCTGTGTACCAGAAAGTCAATATGAAAACTGTGACCCAAAAAGTCAGTCTAAGATACTCCTGGTAAATTCTGCAACGGCTCTCTCCTGTTTCGGACACAGCAGGAATGCCTCCGTGGACAGCACAGATTCCTGCTGGTTCCTTGTCGTGTGCTCTCTTTCTGGTGCTGTGCTAAGGCTACATTTTCACTTTAGGAAAAACTCACCTCTCCACAAACTTCCATTACTGGCTATATTCTACTTCAGTTCAGTCGGTCATTTGTGTCCGACTCTTTGCGACCCCACGCACTGCAGCACACTAGGCTTCCCATATTCTACCTGGATATATGTAGATATCTCTACCCCAAAAGAACCTCAACAGCTAAATCTCTTTCCCTGGAGGTCTCTCAAGCATCTCAAACTTAACCACAACCAAATGGAACTCAAGATGTTCCAGAAAGTATTCATCTCCCATATTACCTTTCTCAGTTAACAGTGCCCATAGCCACCAAGTAGCCTTAGTCAGACTTCTTTCTTATCCATCCCTGTATAGTTCCTTCTACTATATAAATACATGTCCTCTTCAATTAAATGTCCATCATCTCTACAAAACCCTAACTTCCCTTTCTTTACCACTCTACTACAATTTCTCTCCTAAAATGCAACTGATGTTATTTCTGCGCTTACTGTCCTTCAAAACTTCCAACCCTTGAAGAATCAAGTCCAGTACTTTTTCGTCCAGCATATGATCTCCCCAATGATACAGCTTCTGCCCAACTCTCCAACTACCTCTGCCATTTCCCCCACGAGGACCTCACATCTTGTCTGTAGCCACCTTCTGTCTGTCCCAGGTCGCCTGCTGTGCGTTCCTGTCTCTGCCTGGAATGCCCTTCCCTCCATGTCTGTTCACCTAGTCTCATGTCACTCTTCAAAACCCAACGAAATGTCCACTCTGTGAAACCTATCACCACCACTCTCCTTGTCAACATTTCTACTAGTGAACGGAAACTGCTCAACCGAAGAGTGTATGCGGCCACGTCCTTCACAAAGTCGTGCCCGGTTTACTACATACCTACAGAAGGTAAACACTTGATGCCTGTTTGGTAAACCACATCTCCTCTAATAAATAACTAAAATAACACAACTTACATTTATTAAGAATTTATCACATGCCAAAATGTACAACATATTAGGCCATTTCATCCTCACAAGAACTCTGTAAGGTGGGTACGTATTATTCCAGTTTATAAATGAGGAATCTAAGGCACATTCAAACAGGCAGAGAAGCTGCCCAGGAGCTGCAGCTTTAACGGAAGAGATAGGAATGGAACTCAGGTGTGACCGATTCCAGAGTCCACGTTTGTAACCTCTGTGCTTAATTCTCGCTGTTCTACACTTTCCTTAACAAGGCTCCCAAAGAGTGTTGTCCACACTATTTTGTCTAAAACTTCAAGAATCAATTATCTAGCTAGGTTTCTATTAAAGTTTTATACTTTCTGCAGCTAAGGGAATAGTTATTCTGGATTAAGAATGCTATGGACAATGAGCTCAGAATAATATGATTACTCTAAACTGTCTCATACACAAGTATCTGGCACCCAACCTAAACTCAGTCAACCAGAAAAGTTTTTCGAAGTCCATGTAG